>OZ012663.1:41018827-41212649 GCA_963942545.1 Oxycera nigricornis
AAGCGTAGAATACACAGCCGAAATATACTGCAGGATCAACTCTGTACCGTTGATCAAGTTCCCTCCAGAAATATGATTGTCGTAAAGCTAAGTTTGCCCTTCACGTTTCGGTATTAGCGAAAAATCATAATTTTTTTGGCTTAAAAATTATAACCGAGGTTACGGCTGTTACAATAGAATAAAAAAAAACTTAAAAATATTTTTTTGACAGAAAAAAATTAAATTGTATACTTGTTACATCGTTTCAGTTATGACTCCACCTATGGTTGTTTCGTAGAATCCTTGTGACTCATAGACTGTCCTAAGCTAGTGTGCAGAGGGAAAGAATGATCGGGACTCCGAAAATGAGGATTAACAGTGATATCTGAATGAAACGAGGAATCACTAAAAGCGTAGGCAAAGAAATCACAGTAAATATTAAAACTTTTTGCAAATTGCCGACTTTGGGTAGTGTCAGCCCCACGGTATCGCGAGGTCTACGGCGCTGGCGTTCTAAGGGGTACGAATGAAGTGAGTTCTCTTCCATTAGCATCACGAATCAATACAAGGAGTAAATGTGGTATCATGGGTACCGGAGCCTGGGAAATCAGTTTCCTCCGTGAAGATCTTTTAGTCAGTGTAAATATAGTGGAATTGGTTTAGCGCGATCATTACCGGACCACGCAATGACACACTTTTCGTATGACCGAAAACGGGATATAGCTTGCTTGATAAGAAAACTTTCTTTTCTTAGCCTCCAAGAATGGTTTTCGTTTTTTTTTAACTTTACCTGCGATTTCAATTCAGATGGTGCGTACTATAAGCAACAAGGTCGATACCACGTCAGACATTTAACGCTATTATCCACCTACGGTCGTATCCACAAGTCATGAACCAGACATGTGTTGTTAACGTTTGATCACATATCACAGCTCCCATTCTTGATGCTCCTGTTTGGCTCGATTTACCACGAGTTTTATACTTTTATGTAGGCGAAGGGTTTAAGGTTAACAATCTACGAGTTAATATATATCGCGGCTGGGGATTCCTTTGATATAACTTGGTATTCGGTAGCTACCAACCCCGATGTGGGGTTGTGAAAAACGATTAGGTGTCGTGACCCAGAGGTTAGCTGAGATTTCAGATGAGCCTCGTCGTATACTTATTTTATAATTATTTTGATTATCGCCAACGAAAACGGGTTATTTTCCATTCTAGGATGATAAACGAACGATTTTACTAGTTTTTTTTTAAATTCATGTCTCAGAATACTTCAGATTGAATTTGTTTAGACTTTTTAGGGGTTCGTTTAATCTGTGATTTCTTTCTCCCAAGGCGATTTGTCACTTTATTTCCGATTACACTCGTATCCATCTGATAAATGTTTATGTTCTCAGAACCCTTGATCAATTGGATAAGTTGCTTTTGTCTACTTATCTGTGTTTCTAGTTATTGAGGATGATTTGAAAATATCACTAAACTACGTGTGTGCCTCTTTTCGTTTAGTTTCGTGATAGTTAACTTATTAGCAAAATCCTTTGCTTCCTTCCCACTAAACGCCTGAGAGTTGTTGTACTACTGTTGGTGTAAAATTATTTTAATCTTGAAGTAGGTGTATTCATAGGTAACCGTTTTATTTTCTACTCTATTTACTGAACGGTCGCACGCACTTTTTCTCTGATGAATATCCCGTTTTTATGACAACGATTAGTTTAACAATCCATGAAAATTATTGAAAACTATTTAACGTGGAACTTCAACTATTATTATAGATAAATGTTTACTAGAAACTAGCTCAGATATGCAATGGCATCAACGTTAAGAACGCACTATTATTAACATATCGCCTTTTTCAAAATCTCAATACGTTGCCGCTTTGGATCTCGGTCTGCTTGTTGTTTACTCACAATTTGAAACTTCAATAATATGTAATTGAAATCTGAATATTGGATACAAAAAACAATCACGAGTCACTTTTTGGACAAAAATTTTGATTTAAATTTTTGCAAACAAGTGTTGCCAAAATATTTCCTATTGCATATATTGAGATGTAACCTTCCTGAATCATACATATGTACTTCAAAATAACACTTTTCCTTATCCGTTTTCAACTTCACTTCGATCGATAACTAATTAAATCACTCCATAAATACAGCCGTTAAATCAATTGTTCATAAGTCAACACTTTTTCTTCAGTTCTCAATCAAGTGAAAAATCAATACGAACCGCTCGGTGTCTCCGATTGAATTTAAAAGTCATTAAGATTCTTCTGTCCTCATCCAGCATAGAACATCTTTGTTAGCTTCAGAGCTGACTGCAGGTTATAGAAAGGTGCGCTTTGCTTGCCGGCGGATATCGATTCAAAAAATTGACTATTTTCCGATGTAAGTCGAGGAGAAAATTATTTGCAAATAATGCGACATGATAGCTTCTGGGTATATCATATTTCTACTGCATTAGTGCATTTTCGCCCTATTATGTAACACAAAAGGACATGTATCTGTAAGAATGTCATGGCTTATGTACCAAAGCAAAAAAAATAATTGAAGAGATCCAGATCCACTCACTTTCCGTCACAGAAAAGGAAGCCACATAAACGTGTCCATAGTAGACAAGACGAGTAGGATGGATTATGTCGAGTCAGCTGAATAATTTTTCTCATTCTTTGCTCGAGAGCAGCTATCATGAGAATATGTATACATAAACGTTGGTCCTTTGCGGCGCTAAACATACTTTCAAAAGGAACCAGCGAAGAGGCGGGGTGCCTGTCGGGAAGCATCTGCAACAAAACTTATTTTTCTATCGGTGCAATGGCCACGTCATGAGTGCCGACTTATACCAGTGCGTTGTCTATATTGAAGATTTTTTTATCATGTGTATTTTAAGGAGATTATTGCAAAACTGCTCTATGAACATTTGACAGTTAAATGATCCCAAACTACAAGCACGATTATAGATGTCCCAATTATATCTGCGGGTTATTTTCCCTTGTCACATCAATTGGTAACGACACGGAGATGGCCAGGGACAGAAAAATTGTTATAGTGCGATTTGACTAGACCAGCCCATTAGTAAATGTCCTATTGCTCATAGCATTTAGTTAATTACGATATAATGCTTGATTCGCCTACCATTATTACTAAATACTCTTCACGATAAGCGCACAAGACATTCGGTGTATTTATAGCACAAACATTCTTTCAACACTCACCGCAACATAATGAACGCGAGTCACTATACTTCACAAATGTTAATCGGAATGAGATAGCAAAGCAGGCGGACTATACTTGATGAAGCGTTCAATTTTCTAACAAGTATCAACTGGGGATTTATTACAGCACCATTTATCAGATAGAGCAGATATAAATGCTAAATAATTTTGCAATACGACTCCTTTGGCTTCTGGTCTTGAAACTGGCCAAATCCTTTCAAGATGTAGAAAGGAACTGCGCTGGAAAGTTTGACTCGCAATCCTCATCTTTGTACTCAAATTGCTCTCCTAGTCACAAACTGCTTCTTACAACCGAGCACATCCTCTTTCTCACTCAAAACTGTTATAAATGGCGTGCGCAATATATTTCCTTCCAGAAGCTTCCCCTGCTAAATTTTACTGCCTAAACGTATACGTGCCCGGAGTTTTCGATAGGAGTAGTTGAAAACTGGAAACTTTTCACTGCTCCAAATGATAAGTTTAGTAAGTAAGTTTAAAGTCCTTTGAACAAATGGTGATGTTCTAACGGATGATTTTGGTATATTTTTGGCGGCAGAAAAGGACTCCCTCTGGATGAATTCTCTCTCTTGACTTGCGCACTATTGCTGATAATTTTCCTTTCTCTAGATTTGATCCTTGGCACAATACTCGTGTGTGTTGTTGGTTCAGATAAGAATTGACTTTCCAAAGCAATGCCTTAATGGATACGAGGATCTTTCAAATCTGTAACGCGGGGTTAAACGCATTGCTCCGCAAGCAGGGTTAGATTATGTATATGTGTTCGAGAGGGAGAGTGAAAATTGTTTCAGAAGTTAGTTAGTGGATATACACAAGGCTTGGTACTCTGCAATTGGAAAGGATGAAATCGAAAAGCGTCAACAAGATTAAGGCGCCTGAAATGTTGTAGTCGTACGACGCTTATATTTGCTTACCAACTATTTTATGTGAAACATGTCTCTAGCGTTTAGTGTTTACGCTCAAATAAAGATAAAACCACTAATCCGTTGTAGTATATTACGAGTAAGTAGGCCATTAAAATGCCTTCTTCTGATTGATTCATAAATGTGGTAAGTAAATATAACTTACAAGGCAGATTAAGAGGGCTTCATTTAAATTGCGTTTTTAGTTAGCCTTGGTCTTAATTAAATTAAACTTTAGTAATTTGATTTTTAGTGCTCCTGTTATCCAACCTTTAGTCTGAGTTGTGAAAAGGGGGACTCAGAAGACATTCTGAATGATAGACTGGGACGTGTTGCTAATAACGTGAAACAATAAATGAAAGCCTCCAAAAGTTCTAGCCTTGCAATGTACAAAATTGTAAATTACAAAAATTTGTTGTGCATCAAAACGTGAAAAATGGATACATGAAAATAACAAGCCGCGAGGTGCGACCCTTGAGGTCCACACGGTCAACTTCCCAGTAATATCTACATAAACATCAACAACATTAAACACAATAATTATTTTGAAAATAATACTACTTTAAGTAATAACAATGAGAGGTATTCATAGCAGAAACAGGAATGAGTTAATATGAATCATATCGTCTACGGAAGGGTCCCTTGATTACGTAAGGTTTTTGGTTGATAAGGACAGATTGAATATTCACGCGGATCAATCGGTGGGGGCCTTTTTGGTGTTGATAAATTTTGTTGGTTTTCAAAATTTAAGCCATTTTTTTAATTAAAAGACTATAAAAACTATTAAAAATCTGCTCAAATTATGCAAATATCTTAAAACTTTGATTGAATTTACAACAATTTTTTAGAATAAAAGATATAAAGTAATAGCACTCGTATGAACCCTCTTTACATGGTAACTTTGAATGATTTTTTATTTTTTATTTAGTTGTTTCATAATCATGGAAAATTTTTTTGCTGGTTTCTCTTCAAAAATTGATAAGATTGTATAAATTTTATAAACTGGTATCACTGTGCTGTGCAAATCAAGTTAAAAAAATATTTTTTATGAAAAAAACCATAATTTTTCGCATTTTCTTTTATTAAATTCAAAAAACGGCTGAAACGAATTTTAATCATGTTAAAAACTTCACAAAGATAATAATACACGTCAATTGACACCATAATGATGCAAATAATATATCTGGTTCGAGATATAGCGAATGATAAAAATAACCTTGAAAATCATGATGACTTCTAATGATTTTTTATTTTTTATTTAATTTTTTACGTAATCATGAGAAAAAGTTTTGATTGTGTTTCTACAAACATTGTTTGAAGTATATAAATTTTGCAAACATTGATTACTATATTTCGCTAATCAGATTAAAAATTTATTTTTTATGAAAAAAAACCTTATTTTTTGCACTTTTTTTTCTTAAATTAAAAAACAGCTTTAACGATTTTTTCCAAAATTTGATAGATTTACACAAATATTAATGCACGTTCATTGACAGCTAAATTATGCAAATAATATGTTTGGTTCGCGAGATATAATGCAATACACAAATGACCTTGAAGATCACGATGACTATTAATGATTTTTTATTTTTTATTAGATTTTTTTTTTGTAATCACGAGTGAAAAATTTTGGTGGTTTTTTTACAACAACTGTTTGGAGTATATAAATTATGTAAAGATTTTTTACTGTGTGTTGAAAATCAAGTTAAAAATTTGATGTTTTTGAAAAAAAACCAATTTTTTGCACTTTTTTTTCAAAAAATTAAAAAACCACTTGTACGATTTTTTTAAAAATTTCACAGAATCACTTAAATGTTAATACGCGTCGATTGACACCTTAATAATAAAAATCGCATGTTTGGTTCGTTAGATATAGCGCATAACATGGTTGACCTTCAAGGGGTGAAAACAGCAAACCCCCCCGACCGAAGTGTCCCAAAAACTAATCAGCTCTTAAGATTGCAAAGACGCTTCGATTGACACCTTAACGAAGTCGATACGACTTTGTTTACGTGAGTTATGCTCGTAGAAAAACTGCCCGCGAACGCACATACGTACGTACGTACGTACGTACGTACATACACACACACACATACATACTTCTTTCTAAAAACACTTCATATATACTCTATAGACCTCAAAACGTAAAGAAAAGTTGAAAATTTCAATTTCGATTTTCGAGGCGATTACAAGAACTTCCCATATACTGGGAAGTTAAAAATTTTGATTAAAGAAAAAAACAATCTTTGCAGTAAAATAATTTTGGGGAAGACATTCACATTCAACAAAATATAATGGGCATTTTTTACAACGTTTTAAAACAAAAAGTAAAAGGGAAGTTTGCCTTCACGATCAAGTAGAATACGAAGTATAAATAATACGTTGACGGACCATTTCGATGAAATAATTTGAGCATTATCAATAGGAAGGAATATGAACGTTCATTCAGTGGACATTTTCAAAATTATTTTACACAATCGAAGGATAAAACCGATTTGCGTCGAAAATTTGAAAGTAAACATTTTTTTTGGAAGAATCTGATGACTAGTATAGTTTAAAGTTTTATAGCGTTCGATTAGCAATTTAATAAGCTTATTTACAATTTTACAAAAACAATTGTTTTTAGCACGAATCATGGTTTTTTATAGTTCTCGGAAACACAACCAACGATTTTTCCAATTACTTCAAAAATACCAATGAGTGATGATGGATAATTAAATATATCATTGATGTTGCTAGTTCGTGTTTTTGAAATTCACCACACTGTTTGACACTGTATGTCAGAAGAAACGAAGTTCTCCCAACTAAAAATTGTTCACTCCTAGGAGAAAAGTCGAATTCACACAAGCTTCAATTCAAAGACCAGTTCGAAAAGTACCTTAATCTATTTTGCCTTTGGCTTCTAAGGAGAATGATGACATTGCTACGATGATCTTTATATATCTGCGTGATTTTAAGTTTGCCCTTGCTCCTGTGCTCCTTCCTCTACTTCAAGAGAGAATTGTTTCTTAACAAAATCTGATTTTGGATTTTTTGCTATAAAATTAAACAATTGCGCATCTATATTTCCAGATCGTTACTGTTCAACATGTGTAACTCCGCTTTCCGATTGGAGAACTGTTCCAAGCCAGTGTAAAGGAGAAGGGATTCTGACCGATCCTCAGACCAACATCCTTTCAACAGGATGCTGAGGCAAAGGTGTGACGAAAAGTAGAGTCTAACATACATATATTCATTTAAAAGATGAATAATCCTAAATTACGGCAATCGATCCGGAGCTTTGTGTTGGGGCTCATTCGAAGAGGTTGTGCTTGCACTTCCTCGAAACCTTACCAGGAGTATAATGGTATCAAGGGTAACCGGGGCTCCAGGGACTTATCCCTGTTGGTTTTGGTTGAGGAACCTATGGAGGTTGAAACTTGGTAGTTGTGGTTGACACCCGAAACGGGTACATTCATTTTTAATACAATTTGGGAACGAAAGCTATTCGGCAACCGTTCTGTATCGTGCTGCATTGCCGTGCTGTTGCGTTATCAATAGGAGTGCTGCTTCCCAAAGAGCGGTAAGGATGCTGATAGGTCCAATCATTACCAAGGATTATGAAGGAGTCCAAGCTTACTTGAATAAGATTCTGGTACTCATACTCGGAAAGCAGTACTTATAACATAAGCTATGGGCTACTGACAAGTACGTTTATGAGGGCTTTGGTACGAGCTTATCGTAACCTGTGGCTTAAGAGGCCCATGGTGTTAAGATTAGACCTAGAAACGCTTCTGTTCAACATGTATATCTGCCAGGCAAAATAATTTTCATACAATGTAAACGTTTCGAGATGTTTCTAAATATGTGAATCATTGCACACTTAGTTCGGGAGCTGCGTAACTTTCGGTTTTATTTTCACAGATAATTTCCGACGCATGATGAGAAAACCTCAAACGTTACAGGGAGGAACAAAAAGCTCGAAGTTCCGCAATTGCTGGCGCCAGATAACAGAAACCTTTACGTAGTTTCCGCACTACGGGGGCACTAAACGTCTTATACGATAAGAAATTAAGTCATCAAAGTGCAGGAGGTATTCACAAGACGAATTCTAGATCGTTAATAAAAAAAAGGAAACCTGTTCTAGAATAGAGCCTTGAAGAACGCAGAACGTGAGGTAAAAGGAACGGGAAGGTAGCAATTGAAAGCGAGTCGACATGTACGATGCGAAAGACAAGAAGAAATCCTGGAAGCCAAGCTCAGATAGTTTGCACAATGGGACTTTATGAGAAACCGAATCAAATCTTTCAGAAGAGTCTGTGTAACTAGCATGGACATCAAGTCTAGACTCAAAAAACACGGTTATACAGAGCGAAATGCAGAAAACGACAAAAAACACTGCTTCTTTGCAATTATATGACAAAAGTCGGTTGAGCCATAAATTCGGGAAGTTAAGACATGATCAAGTCAAGTGTACGACGATGGGAATTATGAATTCTGTCACACCTAAGGACAAAGAACGAAATCAGTAATTCTGAACTGAGAATAAAAGTTTCCAACTAATTTACAAAGGAATCGACATACTCAACTGAAAGGTCGAATTTGATAATTATTAACGATTTTTGATAGATTTTTTACGAATCTCATATCAAGGCAAACTGGATATTGAATGCAGTTCTAGAGTAATTTCAGTGGGCATTCATGATGCTTATCAGACCCCCATTACGGTTGACAAGAAAACGAAAAACACAAGACACAATTAGTAAATATATCGTTGGAGAAATTATTATGGAGAAAATATTCTTCATCAATAACATTTTCATAATGTACTGCAAATACTCTGACGAAAAAGCTAACATAAAAATTTAAGGGAACTTTGGAGCATTGCCTTTTGTATATTGTTATCATGAAAATAGATTTTTTCCAACTCCAAACGCAATGCTTTAGCGTACAAAATCGTAACTAAACTCTAGCCAGGTTTCATATAATTCATCAATAAATAGGCCTCCACCAATTTGGCAACATGCTGCGCTCATAATGGATCCTAAGCCGGTAATCGAATTCTAGTTAAGCATTTTGAACCATTAGTTTCCCTCCTACCCAATTAACGTTTCAAACTCAAACGCTCATCAACTAAAGTCGCAGTGTCAATGCACCCTTGGCTCGGGGAGGGGGCGGCGAAAATCACATTGTATCATAGCAGGGAGTTTTAATAAAATTTGAATTCAACGCAAGAGAGAGACAAAAAAAACACAAGTGAAAATTGTTAGTCAATGAAGATAAATTTCAGTATTGACTCATGATAAATCGCTGCGATATCGTATCTAAAGAGACTCTATACCTATAGACTATTCCCGATATTTTCCTGAACGAAAACATAAGGGGAGAAAATTACCTCCACGATATATGGGCAATTTTCTCGTTATTTTGTTTCTTTGCCTGAATATTTGTGTTGTCGTCCTTTCGTGCTGTGTTTGTGCTGAATTTCATCGAGGGCAAACATCATCCAAAGTATGTATCCAAAGTCAGGTGTAGCCTAGGTAGACTTTCAAAAGGACGAACAATATACTTTGCTACTAGATTTTACTCGAAACACTTTTCAAATAGTTGAAATAAAACATATTTGAAATATTCATAATCTATTTTTACTTTAATTGATTCAAATTCTGTTATGGGTCGTATTTCGTTTGAAAAGTTACTTTCGATAGTACAAAGAATTTAAAATTAAATGATGGATCGTAGACAGGGTGGTTGAAATTCATTATTCCTGTTCCGTTAACATTTGATATGTATACGATGATAAAGTGCAACAAACTAATATATACTTCTTTTCATTATAATTTTTTTTTGATGAATCTCAGTTCATGTAAGCAAATATACAGCCAAAATGAATTGGAATTAAATCTAGAATATATTTAGAACTAGGAATAGTGCATGTGCACCAAGGGAAAGACCAAAAAATACATTTTGAAGCTATTTGTTGGAAATGGAGATATTTTTCACACTCCATAAGGTTAAGCGCTGAGCAAAATGTCTACGTAAAATAAATGTTCACCAAACTTTAAACTGTTTTTGGTTTTTGTTGCTCGGTGTTGTACTGTAAACAGCTATCTATACAATTTAGGTGTATACCGAAATCCTACACAGTGATAAGCAAATTCATGCATATTCGGTAAAACCTTTGAGGACAGATACGCAAAATTTAAAATGGTGAGAAGAAACTAACAATGTCCTACGTCTTGATACACTACAGAAAGAAGTATTTTTAATAAACCCTTTTTATTTCAAAACTAATGTAGTTTAACGAAAAGTGAGTTGAAATTATTAGTAAATAGATTACAGGAAGAACGATGAAAAAACTATCTTTATCTATGCTTGAACAGAACTAACGAAATTAAATTGTATGATTACATCAATAAGTTGTTAACTGTATTTTTGCTGATTCTGAATTCGAACTATCTTTAAGGCGAGTAGTTACCAAGCAGATTCACACGGAGAAACTGTTCCTATATACATTTCTTCACTTTTTCCTGATACTACTGAACGAAATTTATTGAATTTTGGGATCGTCTTTGACAATATAGTTCTGTTATTAAAGACAAGATAATTTTGCTGGAGTTAGTATTTGCATATGGAAGCACCACAAAAAATGCAAAGAGAAAGTTTATGTTAAACAATTTTTTACTCAGGATGAATCCAGCTTTTGTATTCACACGGCAAAATTCGGTAGAATAACCCTGTCTCCTATATCTGATTTAAGAATAGATTTTTTCATTTTGGAAAAGGTTTGACTATTTGGAAAAAAGATATTTTCATTTGGGAAAAAGATTTTCCATTTAAGATAGAGTTCAATTTAATTTGAAATTTACATTAAAAAACTGTTGGCGGTGTTGAATTTAATATTTTCTTATCCACAAAAAAGAAATCTGTGTCCATTGGTTTGTCGGGTCTGGAGAAATGTACTGGTTTATCTAAAAAAATGTAATTTTTCAGGAGAGGAAAAAACATATCAATCCATATTTTTTGGTTCCACTTACAATTCGAAAATAAAATGAGAAAAGATTTCTTCTGAGAGAATGTATGAATCTTCTCCATAGCCTCCGGCCAAACTTCTTTCATTTGAAACCACTCTGGTGTTAAAAGCATCTAGCTCTTCTATTTCAAAGAGCTCACTTAGCTCATCTTCCTCGAAATTTAGCATCGATTTGGGGTAAAAATATTTTTATGTTATTTTTCTTCAGCTAATCCGTAACTTCAATAATATTTTTGCCGCGTCTAATGGTCAACAATATTTTTGAAACCATCTTTGGATTCAGGAGGGTCTGAAGAATTTAAGTATTAAGCAAATTGGAAAACCCAAAATTGGCTGAAGAGGAGAGTTTTAAAATATTTATATTCGGTTCGTTTGAATATACATATTTCCATTCAATCATTATAAACTTTTCAAACAGTTGGAAACTGTCTGCAGAATTGAGGAAGTCAATAATTCACGATATGTGTGATATTAAGGATAATTTAATTACATTCATTGAAACTTTACTACGCGATACCATTGCTCAATTGGTTCTCGACGTTGAAGGATGCAACAAATAATCTTGAATTATTCGCCTCGAGCGCATCAAGCTGCGAGTCAAAAGATTATAGGTTTATCTTTAATAATAGATTAACATGTTGCAGGCTTCTTGGATAAAAATCGTGTTTATTTAAGAATATTCAATATATCAAAATTATATCAGACTTTACCTAGCAATTCTGATATAATTTTGAATTACCCGCGAAAATCAGATTGAAGAATCAGGAAATTACGAGATAATGTTTGATGTTAATACCAAGGTTCCTTTCTGATGTCGAATGTTTAGTATTATGAAAAAGAATGGGACTCTTTTTCGTGAAATTTTGAATAAGTCGCCACTCAGAAATTAATACGCTTTATGGAAAAGAATTAATCAACGGAAGCTTTTCTCTTATGACCAATATTTTTTCAAAACGAAACTAATTCTACACATTTCTAATTGAAGGACACCTCTTTATATTCGATTTAAAAATATTTACTCTTAAGGGTTTCAACCAGTTACATATGAAGAGTTTGCATGCGTCAATAATAATTTAATTTTTATCCATAATTTACAGAAAACATATCCGCGATAATTATAAAATAATTATCAGCAATTTCGAGATTTTTTTTTATTTATATTTTGTTTTGTTTGTTTTGTAAAGTGAAACAAAAAATTTTTCATTTAAATTTCATTCAAAACTTCATCGATAGTGGATGAAATATGTATATGTAGGTTTAATGGAGTGTTAGAGAAAAACTAAGATTGTTTTCAACATAAGCAGTATTGTCACCAACAGTCAACGATATTGAAGCACTTTTCCTTGATTTTGCTTGACAAGCCTACAACACTGGAACAAACATTGTAAATAATATTTTTAAACTTCTAGTAACTTAGAATAGAAGGCAATCACGCTAAAGTTTGCATTTGGAGAATTTTATAAAAATAACTATATAAGCTACAATAAACATCACTTTTTATTCAGTGTATTTTTACTCACTTGTAGATCTGATTCCACGCGACATTATTTTAAATTAAATTAGTACTTAACGTCAATAAATTTCATAACTTAAAACGACGTGTGTAAGTTTAGTAACTATCACTTCGTCAAAGTATTAATACAAAAGGCACGATTGTGTCGACCGGTTCAACAAACAAACAGCATAAATGTTACTAACAAAACCACAAAAGATTACTTAGCGGCTATTTTTTAAGGCACTGACTGAGGCTTCTTTGCTCTGACTTAGAAACAAATAAATTTCTTTAAAACCATACCAGTGTCAAATACAACAAACTAAGGCACTCAGTATTACGTTAAGTATTTAACATTAAACACTGTCACAACTTAAACTTAAGAAAAGAAATATTTTTAACAAACTTCTATTGGAATTTTTTTGAAAGTTCCACTCCTAACGTGGCGAAGGCAACAGCTTGAATTGTTAGACAATTCCAAAGTAAAAAAAACTTCAACTGATTGTACAGAAGATGAGGAAAAATGAGAGAAAAGTGTCCTTCCTGATCTGTGGTTAGGCCTAGAATGATGTCCTCGAGGGCTGGATGCCACGGGCTCACGTTCCCGTAGAGATGCGAAGAATAGCGTGTGAGAATTTTCGAAAAACCGTCGTCGCCACTGTCTACAAGTCGTATACCGGATTCTAGGTTCTCTATTTTCAACGGGCGCAGAGAATCTCGACCTCTGTGTCCTGCACGGCGACGAAAAGAGTTTTCCACTATTATGTTTGCGCAACTACACTATTCTTTACTTCGTGCGCCCGTTTGCCAGCTTTCCACACACAATATAGCCAACACAATTACGGGACGTGTGGAGCAATTCGACGACCCTTTGCCGATGTCCTTGCCACTGCGTTCTCGCTCTCACGGTTTCCCCACAGTCTATCCTTTTCCATATATCGCCAGTACATCAAGTTCTTTACTACTCGCCCCTCTACCATTCTTTACTTAACGCGACATTGGGGCGAACAACATTGGACATAACATGGAAAACAATTTTTCCATAACATTTCCACACATTTCGCTTTGCTCTTTGCACAAATCACTGCGAATGGCAACGTATCTTCAAAGGAGGGGGAATTTGGATGAATGGATGGGATAAGGGTCCAATTGAATATGTGCACTATAAAAATTTTCATGTATTAACTGGAGGGATGCCGGCGATAAAGAACAGTCGGATGATAATGATGACTTTGCTCATTGTTGGTGCATTCGTTTCAGGCCCTGAAATTGCGAATATTTTGTGTACAATTTTCCTATGTGCGTTGAATTAACACACACTTCGTCGGGCGGCGTAATGCAAATATGAGTGGGGTAAATATTTGAAGAAAATATTTGGAGAGAGGCTTCACTGTAAGAATTACTTTGCATTCCCATTTTATCACCGAATACACCGCAAAACGACGATTTACTTAAAAGTAAACACATGTGATTTGACTGTTCTCGAGCGAAGGTTTCTTTAGATTCCGTCCCCCTCTCTTTTTAAAAGGAATGTAACGCGATATATTTTAAATAATCGGTATTAAAAAGGGACAAGTTAAGTGGGGAGTTTGTCGCATAGTTTAAACACTAGCTTCTCATCCTGATGCTTTTCGAAATAGTTAACGTTATATTTGCAACCTCTTTAAAGCAGCAAGGATGTTCTAGCCCATGATAAACTAACTTATATAGAATAGCAACGTAAGCATATATATGAACCAATTGACAGTCGTTATAATTCGCGGATACAAATAATAAAATAGTTGAAATATAACGAGCTTAACCCATCAACAAGCCTAACCGTGGTCGTGCTGTCTGGTAGCGGATGGTAAATGACAGCACCCTGAAGAGGATGCCATCCGGCACCCCGAAACCACACTTTCTATTAAATTGATGATGTACCAGCATAAAATTTGGAAGCTAAGAACCCCCATTAATGTGCAATAATAGTGTTAGTGAGTTGCTAACCAAAAAACACAACTAGAAAGACGAAGTTGTTGACTAGACTAGGAGGTTCTAACCCATGATAAACTAACTTACATTTCATAATATTTTTTGTGTCAAAAAGCTGCAAAACAATCTGGTACGAAAATATACATCTTTTCATCGATTCTGGGTACTTCTCAAGTAAGCACTGCATTCGTTTATGTATAGAAAGGATAATTTAACTTGACAAACTTCAGAAAACCGCAGAATTCATTCAATATAACAACACTTGAATTTTGTTCGTAAAATCTAAACATAAACTTAAGCAGCTACTATTCAAAATTTTGATGCTGAAGAAAAGTTAATGTAAAAAATGTGAAAAATCGTTCCCTTACCAATTGTTGAGGTATCACTAAAGGGAACGAAGCAGATCAATTAAAAGTTCTTTGAATACAATCTGGAATATAAAGAAAAAATATGGTTATCAATTATGCGCATTGCAATATATGTAAACATATTGTAAAATAAAAACATACATCACACCTCCGTAGAGCCTTGCCACCTTTCAACCCACGTAAAATATTAAATGAACAATCTAATGTAGAACCAATTCTACCAACGGCTGTACGAGATTCCTCTTTAAGAAAAAAAAACCCGAACTCGCTTCGATTTTTAAAACATTGAGAGCGAAAAAATGTGAACGTTTTCATCGTCAGGAGCAGGAGGCGGCTGCATGCTTATACACATTCCGCAGGATGCCATGGAGCCACCATCATCGATATGTGGCGCCCGACAGACGGGAACCGTACTTTTTGCTCGCCGCCACATTAGCAACCTCCCGAAAAACATCTCTCATGTTTTCCGTCCTTGCTTCCATACATTAAACGAATCTGCGGATGGATACCACCCCGTTTTATCAGCCCACTCGGATGTCTCCTTTCTAGATGGAGCACGAGGACATGTTCGCGTCCAAATAATGAAGAAATCTTATGAAATTGTTTGTATAAACCATTTGATTAATCATGATCAACGTACGAAGCAATAACTGTTCGTTTTTCGACGAGTGTAAAAATAGTAGGGAAAGTATCGACAGCAGTGTTACCAGGTACTTTCCGGTTGGAGTTGTTGAAACAGCACCGATGAAAGATGCTGAGCGCCTCGTTACGGCAGACATCTATCGAGCTCATGCGGGAACTATGATGAACATCAAGGTGTTGTTACTATACACGAATCCTCACAGTGGATGAAACTCGTTTGAATGGCAAGCGGGGTCCTTAAACGATATGTTTGGCTTATTTTCACGTGGCAGGTGAATTGAAAACATTCACAGAAGGATAATCCATTTCCGAGCAACACTCTTTAAAGTATTTAGAAATAGGCTAAATGTACTTTCATTTTGACTATTCAATAAACACTTACGGATTAACAACTTGGAGAATACTTTAATAAGAATTACAAAAGTCTTTAAATAACTGTTTCCATCTACTAGAAAACCATTTTAGAGTTGTTAGTGTGTCTTCTTTCTTGTTAGTAAGAAATTTGCACTAGTGGTAAAATGTGGATTTAAGTATTTTTGGTAGTTCATTTGAGCAAATGATCATCGTCAATGGCGAAACTGCGCAGGAGCGTGCAGACGATTTTAAATAAAACAGACTTTTAAATTTTAATGTACATGTTTATTAAATGTACATAGCCATATCTTCACAACGCTGATGATATACCATCCAATTGCTTCCCTGGCTAGTAATTGAATGCATTTTCTACTACATTTTTTTCACTAAATTGTTTATGAAGTCGACTTCTTCTCAAATGATGAACTTCTTTTATTTTAATCGCGGAGTTTATCCTTTATATCCTTTGCTTCCCTGGCTAGTAATTGAATGCATCTTCTACTATATTTTTTCACTAAATTGTTGGTGAAGTCGACTTCTTCTCAAATGATGAACTTCTTTTATTTTACTCGCGAAGTTTATCCTTTATAGCCTAACACATTTGTGAGGGACAATACATAGAAAATGCTAATTGCTACCTTTCAGTCCGTACAAAAGTGGCTTCTTTATTTTGGGTCGCTATCCACTTGGTCCCAGTTGATTGTTGGTAAAGATCATCGATACTCCAATCGCTTTTCTGAGAGGCATGACCTCTTGCGACTGTTGTAAAAAATCACGTTGCTCCAATCACGGTCCAAATTTTGCTTCGCCCAAGATAGTCTCTTTTCGATATGTTTTTCGGTCAACAACGGCTTCGCAAGTCTACTCCAATTTTTGATGTGAGATTCTTGCAATCTCTGCCTTATCGTACTAGTTAATACACTAGCTCCTTTATGCAGCAGTTTTTGTCTCACATTTTGTAGACTCAGTATTGGGTTCCTCTCAAACAAGCTACAGATGACCTTATCTTGCCTTTTAGAGATCGCTCTTTTAGGATCTCTACCTGTTTCATCGTCAACATTGCAAGACTCTTTAAAAAGCTTAACCCACTTCTTAACGAACGGAGCAGAAGTTTTAGTAAATCTTGCAGCCTTTGCGAAACTCATTCTTGGTCCTTTTGGATGACTAACCAAGAACACTTCTTCAAACTGCCTTTCATATATGGCACTTATATCGATATGAGGTTTATCGTACAACTGCTAAGCAGCAGGAACATCAACTCCACACTAGAAGACAGTATCCTAAGAAGACGGACGTGCAGTGACACTCCGCAAGGTGGGGTTCAACTCGATTTGTTGACTTATTAGATGATAATAATATATGTAAATATAGAGAAACATTTCAGAGAATTTGTACATATCAATAAGTGACTGGTGCAGAACTTTTCAAAAAAGAGGTTTCGCGATTACTGATTGAATATAACACCAGTAGTTTGTAATGTGATATGCAACACAGTTCATAATTCTTACTTTCTACTCGACAAACATTAAATTTCTTTTATAAATTTATGTATTTTTTTTTTGGATTAAGTAGAACGTAGTATTGTTCCAAGCAACAGAATTTTGAATGTCGGTCGATCAACACAGGCGAGATCTTGATTTATGTTCCTTTGCGTAAAATATCTATTTCGAAATATGTATCTCTGACAAAAATTCATATGTGAAAACACTACACAGCAGCACAAAACAAGATAAATACATGTTTCAACCGAAAAAAACCATAAAGAATGTTATCGTTAGCTTCATTTTGAGTATTTATGATTGACTTATCTAAAGAATTCAAAACGTAAACAAAACTTGAGCTTTCCTGTGTTTTCTTTGGCATTTTAATGCTTTCATACGTGTTTTCATTTTCTAACGAAAAGTAACCGGTATCTTATCAGTATATTCATGTATGTTGGTGAGAATGATACACGCCAAGAGTTCATTGACAATTTATAGTTCATTAAAATTCAGCATAAATTTTTTGTCAAGTTTAAGTTTTATAGTATACAAAGAAGATATCTTTATATTGCTGATTGCAATATTTTAAGGAAGCTCGATTGGCAAATTCATGCAACATAATTCTACTTTTGTTGAGGCAAAAACCAAAAATGAAGTGAAGAATTATTTTATAAATGATAAGTCACAAATACATGCCGGATTAAATATATTACAAATTATGGACGCAACAAGATCAATAATAAAACATTTTTTGATAAGAAGCAAAGAACCACGGTGATTGCTTAAGGGGGTAAATTTTTTGGCTTCAATCAACAAGGACACAATTTCAAACGAAGTTTGTTTTCTGTCGAAGATTGTTTCGAGTATTGATGTTGAATAATATCTTGCTCAATAGTCAGGATCTAACTTAAAAAATTAATTTTCCATGCGTTTTCTAAAAGTGTAACACATAATTAAAAATTAACAATAGAATTCATCGATCACTTCAAGTTATCGCTTTTCCGAAAGTCTTTCTTTCCGTTGGATTAAAGATACGGCTTTATTTCTTCAATTGAAGCTTTTATAAGATTCATCAGATTTCAGGACATGGTCTTAACTCTTACCACAGCACAAACAGTAATCTGGCCGATTTAATGGAATGTCACTGTGTTGGTTAATTTCGATTTTGGAGTCTGATTAATTTCAATTGAAATTTTAAAATATGCACTGTTGACTGACGAAAGTCTTTCATATTAAAATCGTCAAGGATTAGCATTTGCATTGATCTTCTTGAAATCTTCAATGCATATAACATTAATTTATGATTCGGAAAACCAGTTTCCAACAACATCTTTGCATAGGAATTGCGAGATCAATGTGCAGATGACTGACTAATGATTGTTGTCGTCTCATTTAGAAGATTTAACATAATGATCAATAATAAAAAGAACAAGCCGCGAGGTACGACCCGTGAGGTCCACACGGTCAACTTCCCAGCAATATTTACATAAATATTAAAAATACTAAACAAAATAATAATTATGAAAATAATAATACTTTTAATAATAATAATGTACCTCTCATAACAGTAATTGTAATGACTTAATATTAATCGTATCATCTACGGGAGCGTCTATTGATTACGTAAGTAAGGGGGATGATTGAATATTCTCGCGGATTAATCGAGGGAGGGGGGGGGGGCAGGTTACAAAGCTTTTTCTACGTTATTTGTTATTTTCATATCGATGCAAGCATCACAAAAGATCGCTAGCAAAAATGAATGCAGTTTTTGTTATTACGCCCACTGAAGAGATTTTGTCGCGTGGTGGCCATTTTTAATAGTTGTATCCTAAATTGCCATGACTTCGGTATAATCATTGAATTTGTATTTTTTCACGATTACTAATACTAATTTCTTATTTTCAGTTGGTTCTTGAAAAACATTGAAGGTGCAATCAATAATCGGTTTATTTGCATGTTAAACCTAAATAGCCTTACGAATGGTGATGGAGGAAGTAATTAAAATCTTACGAACACTAAAGATCAAAACTACTAAAAATTACATTTCTTTATTTGATGAAAGCTTTTTAAAGCATATGATGTAGCAAAGTATTGACTACATTAAATACATATTACTATTCAAAGCAATGATTACCACAAATGCAAATTTGATGAACTTTTTTTTTGATTTTTAAAATTTAAGCAATTTTTATATTAAAATTAAAATACGGTACTCTAAAAACTCTTCAAAATCTGTTTAAACTATGCAAATATTAATAAACTTTGATTGGCTTAACAACAATGTCTTTAGAATAACAGTAGTCAGGTAATATCATTCATATGAACACTTTTCACATGGCGACTTTGAATGATTTTTTATTTTTAATTTAATTTTTTTTTAAATCATGAAAAGAGGTTCTGCTGGTTTACCTCCAAAATTTGATAAGGATTTATAAGTTTTATAAACATTTATTACCGTGTTGTGCAAATCGTTATAAATTTATTTTTTATGAAAAAATGCTAATTTTTTGCATTTTTTTGTATTAAATTAAAAAAACGGCTCCAACCATTCTTTTGTAAAAGCAGAAACGTAGCAAAAATTTTAATACACGTCGATTGGCACATAAATGATGCAAATATTATATTTGGTTCGTGAGATATAGTGAATGACAGAAATGACCTTGAAAATCATGATGACTTAATGATTTTTTATTTTTTGTAATCATGAGAAAGTTTTGCTGATGTTTTCACAAAAGCTGTTTGGAGTATATAAATTTTATAAACATTGATTACTTCGAGTTGAAAATAAAGTTAAAAATTTATTGTTTATTAAAAAACATAATTTTTTGCACTTTTTACCCTTAAATTAAAAACGGCTCCAACAATTTGTTCAAAAACTTGATAGAATCACACAAATGTTAATACGCGTCGATGGACACCTTAGCGATGCAAATCGCATGTTTGGTTCGCGTGATATAGTGCATGACAGAAATAACCTTCAAAGGGGCAAAACAACAAACCCCCCGACTGAA
This sequence comes from Oxycera nigricornis, assembly GCA_963942545.1. NCBI lineage: Eukaryota > Metazoa > Arthropoda > Insecta > Diptera > Stratiomyidae > Oxycera > Oxycera nigricornis. The sequence goes on from OZ012663.1 coordinate 41,039,269, forward strand.
ATGTTCCAAAAACTAATCAGCTCTTAAGATTCCAAGGACGCTTCGATTGACACCTTAGCGAAGTCGATAGGACTTTGTTTACGTGAGTTATGCTCGTAGAAAAAACTGTCCATGAACGCACATACGTCCGTACGGACGTACGTACGTAAATACACACACATACTCGTACATACTTCTTTCTAAAAACACTTAAAATATACTCTAAAGACCTCAAAACGTAAAGATATGTTGAAAATTTCAATTTCGATTTTCGAGCCGATTACAAGAACTTCCCATATACTGGGAAGTTAATAAATATTGTTCATATCTCGAATGGCTTCGAAAGTTCGGAAAATTCGCTAGAAAATCTTCCGTGCTCAAACATCATTGCATACGTACTGATATGTGTCGCACGCCACTTGATAGTTTTACTAAATTTTGAAGAGTCTAAACAAGTTTTAAAGTAAAGTAAAGATTCTATGAAAGAGCAAAGCATAATGAAAGCATATACAAACATTCAGGTGGAGTGACAACCCTCAAAAATGGAGCTGAATATTGAGTAATTATAGATGGGATTTATGAGACATAGGATTGATCCAAAAGATAAGTGATCCTGCAATTTAAGGCTGTCATCCAGTGAATCGAAATTTGCCTGAACAATCCAAGGGATTTATTCAGCGCTGTCCGAGATAAGCAGTTGAAGGCTTATTTCAAATTGCAACGACCAAGTTAGCAGATGAAAAATTCATCACCGTACGATTCCTCATAAATCGGAATCAGTTTTCACTAGGCACCTTTGGTAGACTTTCAAACTATATACTAGCCAAAAATGTCGTCCTTTAAAGAATCCCATTTATCTTTTTGTAATCAATTGTTCGGCTAATAGAAGATGGCATGGGTTTTGTGCGCAGCTCGGTATGAACTTCAATGAAATTCAGTTGGGTCTTTCCAACTTCTATAATGTATTGTTTTTATTAAAGATAATTAAATAAAATCGTATTCTTACTTTTGAGGTGACTGTGAGATTGTTTGCGAAACAGTTACTTGCAAAATTGATGAAAAAACCAAAAGAAATTTACGACTCCGAGCAGGAGTCACTCTTCTCGCGTCCTTTAAGCATTCGAATTTATCTGCGTCTTTAATCAATTGATTATTTTTGAACTAAAATTTTATTCATCACATGTTGTGGGGTTTTTTCAAATTTTCAACTTTTCTTTGCATTTTAAATTTTTTTTTCGTGAAAAACTGTAGGTTCTCTTAATTTTTTACAAACAAATAGGCTATTGATCCTTATTAAATCCCTTTTGTTCCAAACAAAACATCATTAATCAGAAAATTTTGTTTTAAGAACTCGATTATCCTGAAAAGTTTTACGCACTCCTCCCAGCGGTGAGTGATTACGTCAATGATTCTGCTTCATTTCTGCACTCCTTATAGGGTTATAGGGATAACGTAATCTTTTCATTTTGAAATCAAATCAAGGTAAAGATTTCGTAGCAATACACGTGCATGCATTGACAACGAGTACGCCACCCTGTACTTTCAACTCCTACAGGATTCTCACATAATCGAATCGATTGTCATACAAGAGCTCGTCAGCGCTGAAGCAACATTGGGAAGATAACTATCTATCGCAGGAGGTTCATTATGTAATAGAAAGAACATTCTAGTGAAGATGATGCTACTCACTGCAGGGATCCAAACCGGATGATGGGTGGATGGATGGATAGGTGGTTAAGTGAACGCTCAACAAGCGTATCACCATATGCACTCAAGGACAATGCATTCCAGATTGAATGAAATTCACAGTGAATTGTGCTTTAATTAGTTGATTATTTATCGCCGAGGATCAGATAACGTTCAATTTGAGTGGATGAATTTTCTGATAGCATCGAATGTGTGCAAATGTTTCAGATAATCAGTGGCGTTCCAATTCAATGATGTTTCTGTTTCGTAACAATGTAGCTTATTTCATTTTTTGGGCGAAAAAAACTGATTCGACTACTTCATTTCGCGTAATGGCTGTTTTAAGTTTTACGTCAGGACCCAAATCTCAATTTTAGTTAGAGAAATAAAAATTAATGGAATAGGATTGCTGTATCTAAAATTTAGGATATTTTTCTATTTTTTATATAAAACTTAATGGACTTGTTTCGAAATCAAAAAAATCATATTTCGAAAAAAAATACCTACGAATACAACTTCGGCTTTAAAGACTGATTTCTTCGAACTTTAAACCTTATATAGCTTTGTTTGTACATTTCGTTTTAGGATAAATTAATTCGCGCAATATTTTAGTGAGTAGTATGAGCCTGTCAATGTAAATAAGAACAATTAAAGCGTCAATTCAAAACGTTCTTTTTTCAAGGCCCGGCCAGATTTGAGTAGTTATTTAAATCACTATTGGGTTCTTTTGAGTTGTTGCTAATCGCTTACATCAGCATGTCAATATGAATCGAGTGATGGACTGCTACGCGGAAAGTTGAGCTGAGATTCTAAGCTTTAGGGCGTAGCTACAGGTTACAGGGATTTTATTCCAAGCTTCATTGAAAGACACTACAAGATAACTGGACATTCCTACTAGTAGTAACATTTATATATAGAGTATTTTACCTCTAATTATGATATTTCATGTTTTTCTATACGAGCGTCAACTTTATTTTCAAGCTGTTTTCTCCAATCAAACTTCCTATTCATAACCAATGGTGCAATAGCCCAACATGAGCCAGGATCTTGAGGTAATTTCATCCCATTAAATTGATCAACGGAACACTAGGAGGTAAACTGGTCAGCACACGCTCATCTTTGATTGTTACCCTGATTTTACTGAATGAATTGACAGTCCGGCACCAAATCCGATTCCTGAAAACTACTTGCTTCAAAGCAACCTCGAACCTAGTACTCGATGCAATGGAAGCAAGCGCTTAACTTGAAATTATGACGAACAAAATGAGCATGAAGTTTCCACTGCGAATATTATATCTACCTATATAGGCACTATATTAGCAAATATCGTAAGATATCTTATCATTTATCATTATTTTTTCAAGTTTAAGGTGAAAATATCTTATCGATAGTTCCGTCTATATCACTGACCACCAACTAAAAGCCTTGGAACATTTAGGTACTTAGATATTTTTGAGTGTTAATATGTTAATTTAATGATAATTACGCTATTAAACATCAACTTGTGTTACCTTAAAACTAGCTCTTCAAGGTCCAGTTTCGGGTCAGTCGAGCTTTTGGTAAATACTCTCCGAAGAAAACAACCGAAATTCCAAGTAAAATTACTACTTTACAGAAAATGCTAACAATTCAATGTCACCACACAAAACAATCCAAACCAGTTGCTGCTATTGCTATGATAAAACTTGCTGACAACTATTCGTTTTGAATTCTTTTGCCGCCTAAACGAAGAAAGATGCAGATAAAACCTCGCAAGTGTGTGACGTCAATTGAAACTGAATTGTATACAGTGCAGATCTAATTAAAAACAGCAAGCGCACACTCATTACAACACATTCCGATGACGCATACCATCTTCTAAGCAAAAGTGAAGCGACTATTATGACTAACTGTGCTATTGCTTGCATTACCACTAATTTTTCTTAGAATTTCCCTAATTTTCTGCTGAATTTCAACTTAACAAAATTTATTCGTAATTGGTCATCGTTTCCATTCGAACATAATGAAATGTCGCCATGGTCAGCATATTTAGAAGTTTTTTTGTTTTTGTTTTTAAATCTGTTGCGCGAAGTCAATTTCAATTTTATAAAAGTACAACAGGGTGCACAGTTTCGCACAATTTCGATGAAATAGAATATGAGAGTCTGAAGCAATTAAAACGTTGTGAGTTAATTCGTTTCTTTTCTAATAAGCACCGGGAGTTTACATATAAACTATAAAAGAATGGTTTCGAACGACAATAATGTGCAAGCAGAAATTGGGTTCCAAATTGAATAAATCTAATAGTCTACTGAAATTCTGATAAGATGTCAAATTCGACTGAGCTACAGCAACAATGAAATCGTTCAGACTTTTAAGTGCGTCAAGTATACTGGGTAACTGTATATGATTCTCCGGAAAATGACCAACAATTTAGTTTGACCAAAAATTGAGAATGTAGTTACTGTTACGATAAAGGTAGAATAGTCAATAGAAACCAAATTCACATTCCAACATTGGAAACGGAATTCTTAAATTAATCGCCGTGCCTTGGTGGTTATAGAGCTTTCCCCCTATGCACTAAGTACCTGGCTCAAAGCTGCTTGGCCGAATCAGTTTTCGGAAAACGGATTTGGTACTGAACGATCGCTTTACTCAGCTGTAAATGAGTATCTGGCTCAAGTCAGGACAATAAACACGGACGAGCTGACCACTCGTGTTTTATCGCTCAAGTAAATCAGGCAACTCTAACGTTACTCTTGAGCACCGGCCGAATTTGGGCTGTAGCACCAACGATTATTCCAATCTATTCGAAATCTTACACGGCAGCATTTAAAGGATTTTTGCCACGACCTGCAGTGTTACCCGATGAATATGGTTTTTGGGATACCGACAATAATTATCACGGAATGGTTAGAAAAGGGAGCCACTATAATGGACTCTTTCAATGCATATCTAATAAGAAATCTGCGGCAGGTAATTAAAGAAACAGGGCAAACTTCGAGCACGAGTCCTGTTTCACGAGGACAATGCATCCGGACACAAAGCCAAAGTAACGATGGCTACCATTCAAGAAGCTGGATTCAAGCTATCAGTAACTTTTACCACTTTTCCCGACTCAAATAACTGCTCAGGGGAGAAAATTTCAAGAAAGTAGAAACGTGATAGCCAATGGGGAGAATTTCGTAGGATCAAGACATCGATTCTTTCTAAGGGTATTCCGGGTTTAGAAAAAAGATACAGTAAGTGATTTAACTTGTGAAGTGTGTGAAGATTTGATAAACAAATATAATTTTAATCCATAAACATTTTTTTACAAACTCATTATAATCACTTTCCAGTTTCGAATATCTTCGCCATGTAGTAGATGCCAAGATTACGTATTAAAAAAATCAGACAGCTGCTCAAAAAATCGTAAAATGTGAGACTTTGACACCTTCATTTTGAATCCTCTTAAGAATTTTATATCTTCTTCAGTATTTAAACAAGCCGATTACACTTTCAATCCTTTCCATAATGACTTTGCAATGAATCCCTTGAAACCAACAGCTGATGTAACTGGTATTTATACTCAAATTATGGGATGAACACTACTGAAATAATCAATGATTCTGGTAACTTAAACTAATCTGCTTTGGCTTGAAAGTTTAAATTTGTAGAACGACGTAGAATTCGCACCACTTTTATTTAATCAAAAATCAGCACTTTGGAGTGATTTTAGTTCAAATTTTAGTACAGCATTTTCAAACTTTAAAATGTTGCAACAAATTGCGAATAGTCTGTACATGGCGCTTTGATAATGTCATGTTTATAGTAGACAGAATTATTCAATAGCTTGTCTATTATAAGTTGAAAACATTGATTTTGATCTAGGCTTCATATGCGCATAGAAGCGAAGGACCAGGGTTTTACTCAGCTTATATTTTCCTCGATATTATTGGTTTTGGCAACCAGCATAAATTAAACTATCATATTGATCAGCATTTTCTAAAAATAAGATAACTTTGCTGCAAATTAAATGTGAAGTAGATTCTAATCGACACGGTGCAATGAAAAAGGAAAATTTCAAATGTAGATGATCAACAATTTATTAGACTTCTACGTACATACGTATTGGAATTTCGGCGTGAATGTTGATAACTAAGGAAGCTTTCGAAGGAAATTATTAATTAGTTTTGCGACCACTTTAAAATTAAACAATTATATCTACGATACTTAAAGCCAAAAGCACCCAACTTAAACCCTTAATAATTTGCGAGATACCCATAATGCTCTTCTTCTTTAATCTCTTTCCATGACGAACTACTGTATTTTCACCAAATTAACGACAATTGGTGAAATTAATTTCATTTGAAAAAATGAGGAGTTTCAATTGAATTTCATGTTAATAAAATTTGGCTGCTCTTTGAGCGATTCCGTAGGCAATTTGTGAAAGCTACAAAAGGTGGTATGTAAGAAATAAATTGGTTATGCAATGATGATCTAAACTCAAAGCCTGCTCTAATTTCCTCAAAAAAATATTCACGATTCAACTGCGAATTTGTCATATTTAAATTGTGACCTTCCTTATTTTGTATGAAAGATATTTTTAGTGTTTGGTGATCTTATGAACTGTTACTCATTTAATAATCAAATCGTTTGAGTGTTTTACTTTTTGGAAGCAAGTAAGACCAGAAACATTCTAACACGAATAAAACATTTATTTTGCATGTAAAACATCTGCCATTGCTACAATTCGTGCAGCAGTGATCCTCCCAAAATGCCTCTCCAAGAACTATCACCTTGTTTTCGTCTTCACGTTTCTTCCCTCTGAACTGTTCCGTGAGCTGAGAAAAAAGTCAAAAATCACTGGGCATCGAACGGCAGCAAAACTTTAGATCTGTATCTAGGTACGTCTCCTTAGTGAAACAGTTTACGTGCTGGGAGTTTGCCCCTCCGGTTTTCTTTAATATTCTCCGCAAGTATTTTTTTTTGAAGTAGCAAGAGCCCCCAGAAGTGGCTGACTTTTCTAAACATTCCGCCATATTTAATAACTCTGTCTCCAAAAATGTGGACACCAAAACTTTACTTTCAATTTCTTCGACATCGGCGAGGAAGGTCTCTACCAAGGCATGGGCTGCTGTTTCATCCAGGATCAAAATACTGAATCCAGTTTCCCTCCATATTAGACAGTAGTCAACACGCCTCTTTTTTGCTTCTCGGATAACCTTTTCGGTACCGATCGTGAGGAGCCTTTTTTCATGTGCAATTCGCTTTGAGAATCCTGTAAATACGTTATATCAGCTTCTTGCTTGATGGTCACTCTTTAGGCCCGGGCTCCACGTCCGATTCCAAACCGATTATTATTTGGAATGCGTAAACAATAAGAACGACGGGCGTCAGGCTCCACGTCCGATTCCAAATCTGAAATAAGAACGTGCGAGGCTCTTGAATCAGATTGTTTGTTTAGTGTTCATTCTCGTGTCGGTGCTCATCGTGATAACATCTGTCTTGTGTTGTTGATAGTGTCAGTGCTAAAATTCTAAAATGGATGAATTCTGGCACTAGGGCACACTTCTCGGCAAACATTCTCTCACGCCGCATCATTCAATTCCCTGTTGTGTTAGTCTTTATCCGCAATACTCCATATTACCGGATTATTTCCTACTGCCGTTATCACCTGCTCCATGGCCTTCTCCGTTCACTGCCTTTTAACGAATGACCACAACGCATGCGCACACAGAAAATCGGTTTCTGAATACCGGCCGTGGAGCCGGGTGCCATCCGATCTTATGGCGAAAGCATGTAAATGAGCGAGAAGGAAGCGCCTTCGTTCTGATTATGAATCGGACTGTCGACCCGGGTCATTCTGAACCGGACGGTTCGTAAAACAGGCGTTCTTGATCAAATCGGACGTGGACGCAGGGTCGCCCGGTTCTCCTATAGATAACATGCAAAATAAGAAAAGGTCGCGCTGCTATGACGTTCATTCTTAAAAACAAACAAACCGAAACCAATTTGGAATCGGACGTGGAGCCTATATATGGCATATAAAGAAACATCAATTCATCAATTCATCAATTATAAAGGAACATCAATTCGAGTGTTCGACGTGTGTTGCCCGAGCTCTTGCCTTTTCGCTGATTTCGCGCCGTCGCTACTGTCGCTTCTGTCGATTCTTTGTTTTTCGCAACGTCCGCGCTGTTCTGTATCGCTGTGCTTGGAGCCTTTTACTCTGTCTTTCGGTGCTTCTCCGTACTTGGTGGCTCTCTGCGAATCGTGATTAATTTCTTTGTTCGCGGGTGCTATCTTCTGACTTGTTTCCAGTCAATCAAGTTTTGCAACTTCTCCTTCCCCAGTGCTATAACTCGATCATTTGCTATGATTTGGTTGTGATATAAGCTACTAGTGACAGTCAGCAAAAAAATCTCGTCTTTGCTTGGATTTATTCTGCTGCTCATGTGCTATAGTACGTGCTCACATACTATTTTTAATCGGTTCGGAAATTGGCTAATCTGCGTTATCAGCCTAAAACTCTGACTTTTACATCAAATTCCATAACCATACTCTATTTGCTTATTTAAATTAACCCTTTATATGATGGTTATGGATTCGCCACCTTTCGGTTTGACATGTGCCATCTGCAATCTTCCGGAATCTACTCGTGCACGCTTCATCCCTTGCGATGGTTACTGCGGTAAATCTTTTCATGCAAAGTGTCTTAGTATAAACGTTGCATTGGTGGACATCCTTGTTAAGCATCCCAACAATGTGTCTTATCGATGTAATGCTTGCAAAAATTCGACACTTCATGACGTCATCAAAATTTTGCACCAGCACACTGCCTCGCTCGCCGCTCTCAACCGGAGAATGGATTCACTCTATGACGCCTCAACATCTCCAGCATTGGCTGTTTCCCCTTCAAATGTTAACTCTTCCCCCTCCTCTCAAGGCGCTATACCTAAATCTGCTCTGGCTGTTCCTTCCAAGTCCCCAATTGTGTCAAAAAATCAATCGCTGTCATCCCCCTTAACGCTTCTTCCTACATCGCTGATGCCATCTCTTCCTTCATCATCAGTTTCAACGGCTTTATCGTCAACAACTTTCACCACATCAACCTCCCCATCGACTGCTTACTCAACTTTAACTGCTGCTGCAACTCTACCTTCATCTACATCAGCTTCAGGAGCTGCCGTCTCAAAGCCTGCAAATGTATCAGTGATCTCCCAGGCTTCTGTTGCAGCCATACCCCGGCGCAACCTTCGACGTCTAGTAATAGTTCTTCTGCGCTTCATGTGGTTGCTCCTCCGCAACAAATTTTCATTTCGCGGCTGGCATACACTACTTCAACGGACGATGTGCTCAGTTACATCAATGTAAAACTTGGATATTCTCCTTCCTTCATACATTGTAGAAAACTGACGAGGGATAACATTCCGAACAAATTTATCGCCTCGTTCAAACTCACAGTGCCTCCAGAACTTAACTTGCTACTTCAATCTGATTTCTGGCCAAGCGGTACACTGGTCAAAGCCTTCACTAGTCGACGTTCGCAGGATTTTCGTCAGCCTCGTACACGCAAACCTCAGCTGTAATAACCACACCACTTCTACGTGGCGTTTCTTCTTTTTCCTTTTATTATCAAAATTGTCGCGGCCTTAGGACTAAACTGCATGAGTTCTACCTATCCTCCTCCTCTGTTAATCACGATGTCGTCTGTTTGTCCGAAACTTGGCTCAATGCTGGCATCTATTATAAGGAACTTTTTGCTTGTCATCAAGTTTTCCGACGTGATCGTGATCCTCACTCTGCCTTGAAAAGTGACGGCGGTGGAGTTCTTATCGCAACCAAATCTTCCTTGAATGCTTCCCTCTGTACCACTTTCTCCCCGGTTTCCCTTACTTCCATTATCGAATGGATACTTATAAAGATCAGGACTCAATTTGGTCCCCTTTTTGTTGGGTGTGTTTATATTCCCTGCAACTGCCCTGTTGCCATACTTGATAATTGGCTAAATGACCTCTCCGCTTTCATTAACTCCTGTCCTCCTTCTTCTCACTTCATCCTCCTCGGCGATTTTAACCTTCCTTCTATCGCCTGGGACTTCAACTCATTCTCTCCTTTTGCTTCTATACCTAGTCCACATCTGACAGCCATGTCTTCCTTCTTAGCTTCAGTATCTTTTTTTCAATATAATACAGTAACTAATAGTAATAACAAAATCTTAGACCTTGTCCTTTCGTCTTTACCAAAAAACTGGTTGTCACTCGTTAAATGCCTCCACCCCTACACTAAGGTTGATCCTCATCATCCTCCTCTCTTATTAGATATCCTCTTTAAATAGAACAAACCCAAGAGTACGCCAGTCTTACTGAAACCGAACTTTAGAAGAGCCAACTACATAGCCATCGAGTCCGCCCTCAATTCGTATGACTGGAACCTGAGCTTTCATGGGTTGGATTGTGAATCGGCATTACATTCCTTTTACTGCGTCCTTAACGACCTCATCTATCGCTATGTTCCCCTAACACGCAAAGTCAAACCAAATACTCCCCCTTGGTTTTCATCCGCAATTGACTCTGCATTGCGTACCAAAAACACCTTGCGTAGGAAGTGGCAAAAAACTCAACTCAACATCTGAAGATCGAATTAAATACTCACAGAGTAGATCTGAGGTAAAACTACTCATTCGCTCTTCTTTGAATGAGTACCTTCAACGCCTTGAAGACTCTGTCACCAGGGATGAAACTAAGATGTTCTGGTCCTATGTTCGATCTCTCCGTAAGTCGTCTTCTGTCCCTACGGAGTTGACTCACAACGGCCTCCTTGCTCACTCTCCACAGGAGATGGCTAACTTATTTTGTGACTTCTTCTCTTCTGTCTTTTCCTCCCCCACGCCTAGTCCCCCTTTGTATTCCTTTTTCACTCCTTCTTGCTTAATACCGTCTAACTTATCTATTTCTCAATCTGAATTAGAGATTCTTATCAGAGGAATTGATCCTAATGTTAGTCCTGGTCCAGACGGAATTCCTAACTTGTTTGTGATTTGCCTTTCATCTTCCCTCAGCCTGCCATTGTCTTTAATATTCAACATAAGTGCTTCCGAGGGTATTTTCCCTGTTCCCTGGAAACTTTCCCACACAATTCCTATCCACAAATCTGGTAATCCTTCCTTTGTCTGTAATTATCGCCCCATAGCCATGCTATCTTGCTTTTCAAAACTGCTTGAGCGATTCGTTTATAATTCTATAATTGCTTCCATCAGGCCTGTAATTACTAACGCTCAACATGGTTTTGTTAGTGGTCGCTCTACGCTAACCAACCTCTTGGAATTTACAAACTTTGCGGCTAAGTCTTTAGGTAATAGCGAACGAATTGATTGTATCTACACGGATCTTTCGAAAGCTTTTGACCGTGTTGACCATAACATTTTACTGCATAAACTATCGATCTATGGCTTTCGGGGGCCTTTACTCAAATGGTTTTCTTCCTATTTGGCAAATCGTGAATGCATTGTCTCCTTTTGTAGTCATGTCTCCGACCCTTTCTACCCTTCATCAGGTGTTCCCCAAGGTTCCATATTGGGTCCTCTTCTTTTTTTACTCTTCGTTAATGATTTACCTCAATTCATTCAGTCTCCCTGCCTCTTGTCGCTGATGACTTTAAAGTCTTTAGGACAATCAACTCTATCAACGATTGCCGGACACTTGACCAGGATCTTTGTGCATTTCAATCGTGGTGCAACCTCAATAGTTTAACAATTAATATTGATAAATGCCATAAGCTCACCTTTTCTCTTAAAATTAATCCTTTTGTTTTTACTTACTCCTTAAACCGTTGTTCCCTCAATGACGTCGATCGTTTCTGTGATCTAGGTGTCATATTCGATTGCAAATTAAAATTCAACCATCATATTACCAATATTGGGATTAAAGCGTCTAAGCTTAGTGGACTCTTGCTAAGAAACTCCACTGCGTTTCGGCGCCCCGAAACAAGTATAAAACTATTCAACTCGTTGGTACGCAATTTAATCGAATACTGTTCGCCTATCTGGAGCCCACACAGCAAATGTGACATCGACATGATTGAATCTATCCAGCGCAAGTTTACTCGTACTTTGTTTTATAAATTCAACATTCCTTACGCTCCTTACAATGATCGTCCCTAAAAAAAAACAAGCTAGTCACTCTACAACAACGTAGACTATACTTGGACGAGTCTCTCCTTTGTAACCTTTTTCTGTATATTCTTGACAGTCCTATCTGCAACGAGCTTCACTTCCGTCACTCTTCTCGCCCCTGTAGACACCCTACGATTTTTGCTCCTCCTAACACCTCCTCTAACTTATATTATAATTCTCCCCTGATCCGTTTACAACGAAATCATGATCGTATGCAGTTTGGCTCCTTCGGTCATTCTTTTGCGACATACAAGCTTAAGATAAGAAAATTTATTTTTTCCTCTTAATTATTACTTTCGATTTATATTCTTATGTTTATCCTATTTTACTATTTCAATTATTAATTTAATTTTTTAGATTTATTTTATTCATTAATTTTACTGCTGTTTATAACTTTAATTTGCTACTATGTAATTGGATCACTCTGTTTAGTAGTTATTGAAACAATAAACAATAAACAATCTCCCGGTTTTACATTTTTCTGTGTATTATACATACCCGATTATCATTACTTTTGAATTACCACTTGTTCAGTTTTCAAGTTAAAAAAAATACACCTCGAGCAGTTAAAAGATCTTTCATAACTTAAGGGCGCACAACGATCCTACAGGGAAAGTCGAAACTCGTTATTATTTATTTTGCAAATAAACTACAATGCAGGTACCTAAAATTTTCATAATTCTTGTGATCGTTTTTCGATAAAACACCACTAATTATCAGACGGAGAGTTGGTAGCAAAGACCTTACACAGTTGAATCACTAAAACAAACTGTTGATCGCAGCGTTTCAATCATTCGAATTAAATACTACCAGAAATTATGTTTTTTCGATTCACTTTATCGGTGATTCTTCGTACTGTTATCATTCTCAGAAAGAAAATTAATTTTATTGTCTTGGGCACAGTTACGTGTTGCAGCTTACGATAATTATTTCATAAGAAAGCGTAAATTCATATTAATTTTGGGGCGAATATATTTTCTAGTTTAGTTTCTAATCAATTTCGTTAAGGTACTATTACCGCCAAGAAGGCCCCATAAACGCAAAATTTTCAAGATTTTTTCTCTAGCAGTTTTATTGAATATTCTAACATAGTTTTTTTAAAACATTTTATTGTTAGTGAATACACAACAATTTTTTCCATTTGCATTTCATTTTTCTAATTTATAGAGGACGCCAAAGTAAAGGCCTTGAAAAAACACTGTCACACTACGGACAGATAATCTCGAGAATAGTTACTTAAAAAGGAAGGTCGGACAGGATACTTTAACAAAATTAGTGTAAAACCGACGAAAAAATAAATAGGGAATGTTTGAAAAAACAAGTGAAGAAACAGCCTTTTTCGCAGTTTTATGCGCGCCAAAAAAATTCTGTTTATTTTTGGCAAAATTGCGGCAAATTACCATGCAAGATATGTCAGTGAATAAATTGCACCAAGATTCGTCAAAATCGGTTCAGCCAATCCAGAGATAAACTGACCGTAGTTTTAAAAAATGTCGTTTTGAGAAAAACGAGTGTAAATTTTTTAAACGGTTTTAACAGAGTTTCATAGTGGCTGGATATTTATGCATCAACTGTATAATTATTCGTGGTGCATAATGGAATCCATGAATATCTGTAAGTATACATAGATACTATATACTATGTGTTTAGTAGGTCTCTTTCTAATTTTCACGCGGAAAGTAATGCAAATCAGGCTTCAGGCTTCGGCCAGCTTCGCGCTCACTTGAAATTATACATACAACGTTATAACTTTCGAATTTCGTCGAAATATTTTGGGAAGTTGTTTTTAAATGTCTAAGGAGTTGAAAAATTAAAAAAAATGATTTTATAAAAAAATTGACGGTAATAGTACCTTAAAGTTGATTACATATTTTTTTTCTGGGAAAGTGTCGATTGATGACGAACACATTATAGTCAAGTAGACTGCTTTAAATTGTACTTCGCCAAGCAACTTTTGAGCTAAAGTTAAAATAAAATGCTTGATAAAAAATTTATGTTTTTAACAAGTACTAAAAAAACTCCTAATTTTAACAGTAACTTTAAGAAATTCAATGAAAATTTAGCATCTTTTTCTTCTGAAAACAATGTCACTAATGACAGACATCAAATTATACTAATTGTAGGCACTATTTGATATCATTATAAGTTTACAAACAATCAAATTTCCGTGTATATAACATGCTTTTAAGGACACTGAAAGTACCCTCCATGAATTTCTATCGGAAACTCGTACTGATGCTTAATTCTGTCTCCTCTTGAGTATTTCTCTTCAGTAATTGTAAGAATAAACACCACTTCACACAAGCTTCACTGCCAGCTGAAATCCAATCTGCACTGCTATCGTTATTGATCGCTCGTGAACGTAACGCTAACACTATCGCTTTACCTCGCTGGCCTGCGTGCAATCCATGAGCCCACCTCACCGGCTGAAATTAAGATGGTAATTCTTCCAAGATGTGGATGCGAATGCAGATTGGAGTGCACTCGGTATTGCGGATAGTGTGAAGCAGTCTTAAGTCTCTTTAAAAAATTTAATCCTAACTTTTTGATTACTCTTTCTAGATTCAATAGGGTTTTCAATTTATTTTTCTTCTCGTTTTGTTCTTTTTGATTCATTTTCTCCTGGATTTTTTTAGTCTTCTTATAGTTTGGCCCTTTTTCTCTTGCTATTTTCATATTTTAATCATGAAATTAGATATGATCACAGATTTTTGCTAATTCTGCTATTTCAACACAGTAGGAATCAAAATATTGCTAGCTGTTGTTAGTTGTACCGAGGAGCATTCTGGTTACATGCTTTTCCTGAAGTAGATGCTGTTCGATGCTCAGACTCAATAAAGATGTTTGTATCATTAGTAATCATTCAGGTACGATTTGTACCATTTCTTCAATAACGATATGCCCTTTTTAAGTAAGTTAGTACAGATGTGTTTCTTCTAAGGATATCAAAATGAAACTGTTTATTTTTTGTAAAATAAAAAAAGAAGAAATACAAATCCCACAAATAAGATTGGATTTATTCAAATGTATTTTAGGTCATCGACAGATGCTGTCAAAGAATACAATTGTTTGTTTTTTATATGCATGTCGACATACCCGACAAATATTATTAATAAGGATACAACGTAGATAATAATAAGCTGCAAAGGTCAACGTTTTCTTCTTCCACCCTTAACGATATTGGGATTCGTTCCTCAGCGATCCGATCGAAGTAGGTTTGCTGACCTTTTACTGATAGTTTTGCTTGGAAAGGAGATATCGCAATGAACTTCGTTAGTAATTCATAACAAAAATTTGTTGTACGATAGTTTTGGATGAATGTTTCAGGTGAAGATTTTGCAGGGATAAATAAAATCATCAACGACCACTTTATGATCGTGAAAGGGAAGACAAGTCAACACCTCGTATCAAGACCATCCATTCAGGACACGTACGCGTTTTTGATTTCAATCGATTGTATTTGCACGCGACCGTTTTTTCTTCATCACTTATGCTATTGCAACATGCGTGAGTTGCTGAAGAGAAACTCTGCCTTCGAAACCGCAAATGCTAGCTGGTACCAGCACCCGTGCTAGCCTTAGTCATTTAGGGGACCTGCCTCAGTTACGCCCTAAACTTGCACGATCTTAATAAGCATATGGGGTTCGTTTGTGCTCTTCTACAAAGCCTGCACATCAAGAAACGCGTTTAATTTCAACTAGCTCATTAATTTATCTTAATGAGACTATTATTGAATGGTGTTTATATTGATTTAATATGCGCTTTTTCGTAGATTTATCGTTCCTAGAAAATCAAATAAAACCGTGCCAAATTTTGTCGCTTTCGTTCACAATTACAACTTTAAAATTTATTTTTACAATAGTCTAGACATAATCCACCTGAGATTTCGTAGATTTCATTGTGATAGGTCGATATGCATTCGCGACTAATTTTTTCTAAAATATTATGTCATCTCAATAACATGCTGGCGTCAGATACATTTTTCCGTGCAAACATTCAGACATCTTGCCCCCAAAATAGCTTCGAAGGTAAACATAAACTTTTTATTTTTAACTTTTATCAGCTCCTCTCTCATACCGCAAACTCGGCGGCTACTGCTAGATGATGGATTTTCTTGAGTTGTGAGGGAAACCTGTTCGAAGGAAAGAGATATAAATGACTCAGAAAATCTGGCATTTCCGAAAGAAATGTCGATGATGCAAACGATTGAGGAGCGAGCCGTGAAGATCGTTTTGGCACGACGCTCGTTCACGCTTCAATTTATGACTCACGAGAATCCTTGCCAACTTTTATTATTTCGAAATTATTTTTAATTCAATTTTTCGCTAGTGTTTGTAGTTAGTTCACAGAAGTATTTTCTTGTTTTAACTACACCTGATTCAGCTTCAAGTCTGCTGGCTGCCTGAAATTGAAACTCGTTTTCCGAGTCAAATTGACTTGGCGAAGGTGGTTCTGCCAGCTGACAGAAATACTCAGTTCACCTGTGTTTCCATTATGATTGGTCCAGAAATAACTATGTGCCTACACGAAACGTGTGGGACGAACTTACAATTATGTAACGAAGCACAACTTCTTAAGACAAGCGACATCAAGATCTGTGTCGAAGTCAACTAACTAGACGTTGAAGCCAGCACTTTTGGTTGTTCGGTCCATGACGATATATTTTAGGCAATTGGTTCCAAATTGGCAGCCAAATATTGAATAAGTTTCCATGTAAACATTGTCTGCTTCGACTATTTCCGCCGCAAGTATTTTAGGAAGAAACTACCTTGAGTCACGAAAAGATTTATTGGTTACAAATTACACATAGTGGTTAAGTTTTGTTGTGTTGCGTTTATGATGATTAAAATTAAAACAATTAAAGTAAAAGAGTTAGCATACATAAAACAAAACAAGCCGTGAGGTGCGACCTATGAGGTCCACACGGTCAACTTCCCAGTAATATCTACATAGATATTAAAAATATTAAACACAATAAAAGTTATGGAAATAATACTACTTCAAATAATAAAAATGTACCTCTCATAAAAATTATTGGAATGATTTAATATTAATCGTAACATCTACGGGAGCGTCAATTGATTACGTAAGGATTTTGGTGCATTGGTTTGATTGATTATTCACGCGGATCAATCGGAGGGGGGACAGGTTACAAAGCAGTTTTTTTCATTAAAGTTAAACATGGTGCTGTGAAGACTATTGAAAATCTGCTCAAATTTTGCAAATATTAATAAACTTTGATTGACTTTACAACAATGTCTTTAGAATGAGAGATTTAAGGTATAATGATTCGAATGAACCGTTTTTACATGGTGACTTTGAATGATTTTTTATTTTTAATTTAATTTTTTTTTAATCATGAGAAAAGTTTTTGCTGGTTTCTCTACAAAAATTGATAAAAGTTTATAAGTTCTATAAACATTTATTATTACGATGTGCAAATCAGGTTAAAAATGGAATTTTTTTATGAAAAAAACACTACTTTTCTAAAAAAAATTAATAAATCGTAAAAAACGCTTTAACAATTTTTTTAAAATATAAAAACACCATAAAGATGTTGATACGCGTCGATTGACACCTTAATGATGGAAAGATTATATTTGGTTCTCGAGATATAATCAATGACGTAAATAACCTTGAACGTTTAATGATTTTTTATTTTTTATTTAATTTTTTTTGTAAACATGAAAAAAAAATTTGCTGATTTTTTCACAAGAACTATTTGGAGTATATAAATAATATAAACATTGATTACTTAGGTTTGAAAATCAGGCTAAAACTTTTGTGTTTTTGAAAAAAACCCTAATTTTTGGCACTTTTTTTAAAAAAATTAAAAAACGGATCCAACGATTTTTTTAAAAATTTGATAGATTCATAAAAATGTTAATACCCGTCGATTGACACCTTATTCATGAAAATCGCATGTTTAGTTCGTGAGATATAGCGCATAACATGGTTGACCTTCAAGGGGTGAAAACAGCAAACCCCCCCGACCGAAGTGTCCCAAAAACTAATCAACTCTTAAGACTGCAAAGACGCTTCGATTGACACCTCAACTAAGTCGATACGACTTTGTTTACGTGAGTTATGCTCGTAGAAAAACTGCCTGCGAACGCACGTACGTACATACACACATACACACACACACACATACTTCTTTCTAAAAACACTTTATATATACTCTATAGACCTCAAAACGTAAAGAAAAGTTGAAAATTTCAATTTCGATTTTCGAGGCGATTACAAGAACTTCCCATATACTGGGAAGTTAAAAATTGTTTGGCGGGAATTAATAGATCCCGTCGAGATACAAGAATAATTCCTAGATAGCAAGTGCTACGTCTAGAGTACCATCGTGACATTTGAGCTTTTAGGTGTGTGGTACATTGCGTGTGCTACTGTGTTAAGAGTTAACTATAACAAAGAAAAGTTAAGGTATCCTTTGGTATATTCAAAAGTGAGCAGGACAAGCAAGAAAATACAGTTTTGCATGAAAAATGTTGCGAACTCCCTTACTATGTATTGTTCTATAAAATAAAAATGTATTTGTTTTTTGGTATTTGATGACTACCCACTTGAAAAAATAGAAAAACAAAAGGGACAAACACCTTCAGTGCTACCTGAATTAACAGTCAAATCTTTTATAGATGTCAAATTTGTATGATAAATCGCGGCAATCGTTACTGGAAGTCACACCACAATCGACGATGTGGTTAAGCACTTTAACTATCAAGCATGATGATGGTTCCTTGGTGGTTTGAGGGTGTTTTTCAGCTGGTGGATTAGAATGCTATGCATTTCAAAAGTCTATGCGAATTGACCTTAAAAACTGGATTATCTAATTGTCGAGGAATGGTGATGCAGCCAGATTTTTTTAACGAGGCGGCGAAAGTAAGAAAATTATACGGAAAAATACCAAAGTTCCGGTACGAGTTTTTCATCTTTGAGTAAAGGTATTTGGATAATTGTTTTTTTGATCATTGATCATTTATTGCAAATAAAGTTAACAACCTCTTCAGAGTCATCGCAGTAATGAGAAAGGAATAGTACGGAAAAAACTTGAAAACAAATTGGTATTCCTTGGGTTGTACATCAAGCTGGATCCGTTTGCGTACCAGAATGGATGGAATTCTTCGACGATGGATGACTTCGTATCTA
This sequence comes from Oxycera nigricornis, assembly GCA_963942545.1. NCBI lineage: Eukaryota > Metazoa > Arthropoda > Insecta > Diptera > Stratiomyidae > Oxycera > Oxycera nigricornis. Next base: position 41,058,230 of record OZ012663.1, read on the forward strand.
CCTTGCTGCCCTTTTGTAGATGTCAGTCGGGACGATTTTCCGATGCACATCACGGCGAATTGTGGACAGAATATTTTCTAGCGGATATTGGGGACAACAATACTAACCATTCAAATGTGTGGTGAGTGATTAAACCAAAAACACATAAATGTTTAGTCAATGATTATAAATGCGATAGCACTTTGCTACAAAACGCTCAAAATGTTTGAATTAAATAAGTCCATTTCAGCCCATAAAACATCAAATAGATTGTTATACAATTTAAAGTAAGCGTCGATCACGTATTATAACGCATACGTAAAATGTATGTGATATCAATGCGCTTATTGTGGTAGGTATGATCTTGGATACAGACGTAGAGCGCGACACTTTTACTCGTCAGTCCACGGTTCAAATCCAACTAACATCCCATATTTGTAAGCACATGGTTTGTCAATGAAGTCAACATGACATAAGTATGAAGTAAGTCATTCTGATATAAGCTATTGTGAAGAAATATCAAAGAAACTTTTCATTCCCACGAGTAGTCTCTGAAATTTTTTGCTTGCATGCGGTTTACCTGAAACAAAGAGATTGTCAAAAGCTGCTAGGATTTGCAATGGAAGGAGCTGAATTCATTGAATAAAAAAGTGTGCATCTTCAAAATTCAGTTAACTTTACTTATTGATGTATAAATAATATACAGTATTTAAATATTTGGATGGATAATGTGAATACATTTCTGCGACGTCTTCACATTCTAGAGGTTCGAAATCGTTCGAAAGTGTCTGGAAGGCACACTACGCGAGTAACATATTTGGTACCATGAAGTCACGTAAGGTATCACTGGTGCTACGAGATCGGGAAATTTACCTTCGGGTGCAGCGAGAATTGTTGTCGGAAAAAAAGAAGTGGCTTAATATCGACATTCTCATACTCACGTCTATGGAAAGTTCCTATGATGCCTTTGGTACTCAACATAGTGGTACCGTTACCCACTCATGGGTAGAGATTTAAGGGGAGCCTAACTTCTACCTATCTGTCGCCTGTAAGTGCCACCTAGAGCTGTTACGAGTATTAGTCTTACCGTAACGTGCCTTTGTTCGCAGAGATCCAACAATTTAAACCTTCGTGGAAAGCCTCCACACTCATACGGTTCTGTTCTTAGAGAGTGACAGATTTGGATTAGGTGAATTATTTCAGTAAACTCAACTTTAGAATTCCAAAAATCCAGGCGTAGTAGTAAAGAAACCAATGCATGCTTAAAGAGTAACTGTATGGTGTGGTTTTTAAAATGGAGGCATCATTAGTCCATGCTTCCTTCAAAATAAAGATGGTACTAGCGTTACGGTAAATGGAGAGCGCCATAGGCACATGCTAACTAATTCATTAACTTGAACCGGGAGGGGGACTCTCTTCAATAGAACAACAATAATCTAAAAATATTCAACGTGTAGGATTTAATAGCACCAATAGAAAATAAACCACCAAGATGGCTTATATTATTTGCTTCTCTTTTAAAATAATTTCAAAATTAATTATTTTTTGAGGTGAAGTTCAAAAGACCCCAGTAGCATTTTTCTATGCTTCAGGAATGATATTTCAGTTGACTTTTTATCCTTAACCTAAGACAGGTGGATCCTGAACTTTGACTTACGACTTTCATAAAATGCTTGGTTGTCTAGTAAATAAATAATGGAAATAAAAGTTTTAATTCTTTGATATTTTTATTTTGTGGTATATGAAGAATAGAACATATTTTTTTTACAATTCGAGTAACATAGTGAAGTAAAGAGTAGACATTTGTAAGTATTACGTCTAAAATGAACATAATAAAGAAGACAATAGCAGTGAAAAATACGACGTGACTAGTTGATCTGTGGCTCCTTCTATAAAATGAGTAAACACTAACAAGGAGAGGCTCCGATCTAGTCGTCTCAGATATGGATAAAATTAGGCACATAAGTAGAAGACGTCAAAGGTATTCGATTCTCCCAAGCCCCCCGGCCCCTCCCTTCGTTTTTAAGAAAAACGCTTCGAAAGTTTTCAGCGTCGCTTGTGGATTAGTAAGTTTTGGCATCTGACAGAAGCGATGCAGTGTAGGGAGCAGCGCTACTAGCTCGCGATCATGAGGTCGTTTGTTCGATGCCCGGTCGGTATTGTTTTTTTCTTGAATAATAGTGGATTTAATTAGTTTGAGGTAAATCAGCAATGTTCAACTACAAATACATTTATTTTTAGAAATCAAAAACTGATTGTTCAATGGTTGGATTATTAAAAATAGTTGTAATCGAAGCAATGTCATAGTTGACGAGAGGATCATCTCTTGTTCCTGTTCGAGCACAGCAATCCGAAATTATGGAACTGTTAAACAATTACGTCCCTAGTATCTAATATATGCATTTATGGCTAGACACGTTGGGCGCCATCTTGGTTTGTTGCATTTTGCCAAGTTGGCTGTTAGCCACGAAGAGACCGCAGGGTTGATTCTATGAACAAGGAATGATCCTACCGTCAACTATGGTTTTGCTTCGACTACAACAGTTTTTCATAATCCAACCGTATTCTTGACGTCTTCTACTCTCTACTCTCTCTACCAGTTCACACAGACGAAATTGGAAACGACCTTGATTAGATTTATACTAAGATCCAAAAAATAGGTTGGAGCTTAGCGAAAAGTAAGAGGAGCTTAAATCTGCGTATATTACCTCGAGAGACATCAGAATTTATATGATAAATCGTTATTTCTGCAATGAAAATATTGGCATATGAATGATGACAAGTTTGTTGAAAAGATTGATGTTTGAAAGGTTCTGTACGTCCAAGGTGGATTTAAGGCAAAATGATGTCAGATCTGCAACTCGCTCGCTAGCAAAAGTACAACATACAATTGTTCTTCAAAACTTATTTATTCAGTTCTCATATTGAAACAAATGGAAACTCTCCGAGCTAATCACTTTCAATTGAAACAATTTGCTCGGGGTGGGGCTGCTGGTGACTTTGACGAATCTAGCACTTCCAGTCCTATTTATGGAATCGTCCCACGAAACATTCCGTCGTCTTGCAACAAAACCAATTCAATCTCGAGCAATTTCAATGTTTTCTCAATAATTCCAATGCCGTTTCTGGGGCAGCAGCGGCCGTGAAGGCAATCCACGAAAATCACGTTCGCTTTTATCCGCCGAAATGACAAAGGGGACGCCACACGACCGCGCCATGACGTGCATTACAGCATGCACAGGTTTTTAGCGTGTGTAAATTTTAAGCAAGTGTTTCCCTCTTTGGCATCATGAATGAAAATCGCTTCATTTCTCGTATCTGTTTGCTGTGCGTTTTGTTTGTCAATGCCTATGCCTACATATGCAAATTTAGATACACGGTTCCGATCACGAACGCCGAGTCGTCGTTATAGATGGCGAGCGGCGCGACGCCGCCACCGTTTTTAACACATAAACAGCGTGAGTGAGCGATGGGAAATGACGTCATTTCCACAGATGGGCTCAAGTATCTATATTTAGTGAAGTGCAGTTTCGATTGCCTTTGGAGAGCCATCGAGTAAGAGGTGGAAGAGTAGCGGGTGAAAGGCACACCGTTAACTATTATGTTCCCGTGATTTATGGATACTTTCCGAACGTTGTTGGTTCGTATGCTGTTCAAGTGCCATTGCACCTCTTTTATACCTTGGGTGCATCTCGAGAAAGGGGCCATTTTTGTTGTAACACTTCATGCTGTCAAATCTAGTGGAATTCTTCAAGTTTCTCCAGTTGTAAGATCCACATTTGACTATGATTTAAAAACCATAGTCAACCTAAGCTGGGAACAGCCCAGGTGTTTTTGGTGGACGAATTCAAATGCCATTTAGAATCGATTAATGTTGCATCGTTTTGTACTTTAATAGGCATCATCAGTGGCGAAACTCCTTGGACGATTCCAACGAAGCTTTAGGAGAGTGACGTCTCGATTTAAATGGAGATGGGGATGGTGACCGGTCCAGTGTATCCAGTCTGACACAACTCAAATAGTATTGAGAAAGTTTAAGCTTTACCAGGGGTCAATATGTGAAGTGACCCTTTGCTGGGTACCGGAGCATAATGATATACCTGGAAATTGCGAAGCTGACGCCCTAGCAAGAGTTGGCACTGAGCTACAAGATTACACACTAGCACCACAAGTCGGCCATTCTCTGGCCTCCATTGAGCTAGGATTCAAGCAGTATTACATTCAGGCTGCACATAGTGCCAGGCTACTGGAAGAAACCTGTAAAACAACCAGTCAAACTAGGCACGCAATGAGCTCGAAACGCACTAAGCAGCCCCTCAACACGAGCCAAACATTAAGTTTTATAATATCCGTACTGACAGGGCATTGACTGATTGGCAGACATGCAGAAAGACCGGGTGTTCCTTTCAACATTTTCTGCCGAAGCTTCAGGTCGGAAGAATAGGATGAAACCATCCAACATTTTCTATGCGGATGCCTAGCAATATCCAGGAAACGCATGCGAACTATAGGCTCGCCCTTCCTGGATAGCATCACGGAAGTAGCTAATCTAACTATTAGGTGTACAAATTAATTCGGTCCGTTTTCGAATGATGGCGCTAGCTGCCACAAATGCTAGGTTATGACAGCTGTTTTCGGTGGTTTCAGAGAGGTTATATATTTGTTAAGAATCTTCACTGTACAACTCTTTCGCTTGCTTGATATAGCCTGATCAGCACTGCATTAAACATGTCAGGTTTTGAATTCAATAAGCAGCATTTGGGGGAAATGTTGATTTTTTTGTTTCATTCGAAGAAAAGTGCCGCCGAAGCGCATCGCACGCTCGTAGAAGTATACGGCGATAGTGCTCCGACTGACAAAACATGCAGGGAATGGTTTCGACGATTTAAAGATGGAGATTTCAGCGTTCATGACAGGCGTCGCTCTGGACAACCGAAAAAATTTGAAGATGACGAATTAGAGGGATTGCTGAATGAAGATCCAACTCAAACACAAGAACAGCTAGCAGAACAACTTGAAGTCACTCAGCAAGCAATATCTGTGAGACTAAAAACGATGGGAATGATCCAAAACAAGGAACATGAGTTCCTTATGAACTGAAATCCAGAGACGTTGAAAGGCGATTATGCACTTGCGAGCAGTTGATTAACAGACAAAAAAGAAAGGGTTTTTACACCGAATTGTGACTGGGAATGAAAAATGGATATTTTTTGACAATCCTAAGAAAAAAAAATTTTACGCAAGACCTGGGGAATCGTTGCCATCGACCTCAACATCGACACCTAAGCGCAAAATTCATGGTTCCAAGGTCATGCTATGCATTTGGTGGGACCAAAAAGGTGTCGTCGACTACGAGCTTCTGAAACCTGATGAAACCATCACCGGCGATCGATACAGGGTTCAGCTGATGCGTTTGAGCCGTGCTTTGCGCGAGAAACGCCCAGAATACGAGCAAAGGCACAAAAAAGTTATTCTGCTGCACGATAACGCAAGGGGTCATGTCGCTAAACCGGTGAAACAATACTTGGAGACGCTAAAGTGGAACGTCCTACCGCACCCGCCGTATTCTTCGGACATTGCCCCTTCCGACTATTGGTTGTTTCGACGAATGCAGAATGATCTGACCGGTCAGCGGTTCACTTCTTATGAAGAAACACCAAAATGGCTCGAAACATGGATGAGCGAAAGAGATGAGTTGTTTTATCGAGATGGAATCAGACGATTGCCGGAGAGATGGAAAAAAATAGTAGAAAGTGATGGACAATACTTTGAATAATGTATTTTTTGTTTTGATTTCATAATAAATGCTTTTTTTTATTGCTAAAAACGGACCGAATTAATTTGTACACCTAATATTAGCTGCATAGTTACCTTCAAATGAAAATCTAAATGGTTCTCGTCATCCCGTAGGTTCTAGTGCCGTCCTAATCTTTTTGTGGTATCACAATGGGCCTATTGTGGGCTAAGTAAGGATAAAGGGGGCTGCCACTACACCAACCGATTAACCAGGGGCCAATCTGGTACCATGGAGAGCCCAGGAAAATTTCCTCCGGTTGTGGTGAGGATCATGTTATAGGGTGAAACTTCATTGTTGTGGTTACACTCATTTGCAAGGAGAGCTCTCATGGTTCTACCTATGTATCAGTCTCATACTTCTGAGAATGGAAACTTGTTGTGAAATTTTGGCAACTCGACGTGGAGTTCCGTACAATTAACCGGATACTGCGATTCTGAGTTCCGCAGATGTGTTGGCAACGAAGCAAATAAGTTTTCGCAAGAAAAATCAATGAAGGTTAGAAATATATCAAATAAAGCCGAAAAGAAAGAAAAACAAAAGAACGTCAAATTCTACTTTGGGATGTTTTTGTGCATCGATCATTATTTCAGATATTAAAAATTAAATGTGACGGTCACTTTATCTTGCGGTCACTGATTCGCAAATTTTCTGTACTGAATTTTGGTTTACTAAATATCGAATTCCCACCCAAAAATTACAATTGCGTGCCAATATGATACAAGAAACGACTGAAAAGTTCAGAGCCTAAAGTACTTGTATCTACTCATTCTATTACTCATCCGATAGATCAACAGTTGAGCGACATTTTATAAGTATATAGGTAAAATTTTATGTAATTAGCTTCATTACATTTCGAGAAATTGAACCGTTAACATAACCATTTTAACAAATAGCAGAAGAGATGGACATAAGTAAAGAACGAGTTGGAGACATTTCGCATTGATTTTCATATTAACAAAGCCAACCCACCTTGGGTGCCAACATTGCTTACGCCGTTCGACAAACAACGGCGAGTTGAAACTTTACAAGAATTTTTAGACTTGTACAAGAACGCTATCGCCAAAAAATTTACCCGTAGAGTCACTGTTGGTAAGGCATGGATTCGACAGTTTGATTCAGAATCAAAACAAGAGCCAATGCAGGGGAGAGAAGAGGGAGGAAAGCCACCGAAGATGTTCAAGATATGAACGACGACTTCCATACTCAAGGCCACCATTCCCCGGAATTCTGAAGGAATATTTTCAATTGATTATCTTTCAAAAAAAATTACAATCAATGCCGAGTGGTATGACGCACTTTAAAAAAAATACGAGAAATCATTTAGGCAAAAAAATTTGGGAACAACCAGCAAAGGAATCCTTTTTAGCAAGACAAAATGGCAACTGCATGAAAAACTGGCTTCCAAAAAATTAACCAAACACCCTAGAGATCTTGCTCCAAATGAAGAAAGATTTGTAGGATTCAAGATTTGAAGATAATGAGGAATTGTAAGCTGTCGTACAGGAGCATTATGGAGGTAAAGATCAAGATTTTTTAGTGCGATACAGGTTGTGATGTGAGAATTGCGCTGAAAACTGAGAATCAAAATAACAAATTTTATTTAAATTTTGATCTAAACTTTTACGGAATGCCTTCGAGCCAGAACTTTTTCAACCACCCCTCGTATGGAGTAAATTTCACCTTTGAAATATTGATTAAAAATGGATCGATTCATACATGTAAAAACTAGGAGCGTGAAGCTCGATCATTCTCATTTTTCTAAACGAAATTTAAATGTCGATCGTCTCGCGAAAAGAACCGGCTTTTCTCTTTCGTATGGATTCTGATCCTTTTCTTTCTGACATGACTAGAGAACATAATGTGGACAGAACGTGTGTTTTGATAGTATAGCGAAACGCCTTCTTTTTTATTCAGCCGTGAACGTGTTGGGATAAATTTTGTAAGAAAATAAATCAGGTAAGAGTTTAGAATACGAGAAGTAGACTCAGAATGTATACGACAGGAGGATTCAACTTTTTAAAACGTGCTAAATTTGAAGTAACTACTTATTCAAGTCGTTGCATCAAATGTGCAAATAAAAAGCGTATTATTTGGATCGTACCACAACTTACCCCATTTTGCTTCAAGAAGAATGGAAACAATTGCCTCATTTTAAATACTTTTGGGCAATTGTTGTTGGGTTGATCTATCTCAGAAAAGACTACAGGAAATCTAAAAAAAAATCAACTGAGATCTGGAGAAATTTTAAATGTAAAAGATGACTAAATAAGAAATGTAGACCTATTTACAGGGGTCGTGAAAGACATTTTTTGTTGATAGAGAGATATTTTACAAAATGAAATGATGAACGGAAGAGTTCACAGAATATTATCAGGGTCGTAGTCAATATCAATTGTTGATTGGAGCTCTCAAGAGTGGCATACATTGATTTGCAAAATCGCAGCATAATAAGCTTCAGAAAAGCAAATTTTTTATCAACTTGATATGTGATCCTATAACAATTAACCTGCTTTATATACTCGCCAATTTTCAAAACATTGCTAAGCATGTTTAACGCCGGCTTCCCAAGGCGATTGATTCGCCAACACACTCACACGCCCTAGGAAGGAAATGGTCAAAGTGGCGGACAACTTTAAATCGTTCAAATCTTTGTGGCGCGGACCGTGAAATCACACGCCATGGGAAGCCGAAATTAACTATGTACATGAAATGCAGAGTATTTCAAAGATGATTAACAATTGTTGAGAATAATATTTTGAAATTGAATTCATGTTTAGATCAGGCATATACATATAAGCTATACAAATTAATGTGAAATGCGAAAATTACAGGGCGATTCGGGCATTTGTAGTCACTAGTATGGCGCCGGAATTTGACTATGACGAACGTCGAAATTGTGTCAACCTAGCCAAATTAAGCAGACACGGGAACATTGCTTGAATTTATCTCATTCTGGCCTTTTTACGCACTCTTGCCTACTCATCTCTCGTTTCCTTCCTAGATTTCGCGTAAAGATAACATGACAATATTCAGTTTCCACTTTCAGTCATGGAATATTAGTTAGATTATATAAAAACTACCCGGATACCATTTTGCTTCCACAAGTAAGAATATTACTGAATCTGAAATTTTAAAAGCAGTACAATCAATTTACCATGAAATATTTGCACTCCAAGTCAAATCAAGAAAGTCGTTCTGAAATCATTTGTTGCACCCGCGCACTGAATTTGACTTTCAAACCAGACGAAAAAAAAACCCCAGCGGGGTTCAAATATCAGCAAATTAATGGCTCAATTCATTCAAACAGCTGATTGCGATACACTCGCGGTTGAATATTCACCAAAAAACCTTCTTTATTGGCTTTATTTATCTGCGAACAAAAATTACAAACATTCTACATTCACTAGAAAGGCACAATACACCAAAAACACCAGTCCAAATGGCATTTCGAATACCAGGCCGCGAACAATACAAGCGCGTGCTAACACACTATATCAAGAGGACATTATAGCCACGAAACATTTACACCGCCGTCCCTTCTGTCCCAATCACTACCTTTGCGAAGGAGCAATTCATTCAGTAATACACACGTACAATCATCAGACGACATTCCAGTTTTCCCTTGGATTTCCCCCGTATGGAGGCTTTGTCTCGGTGGGCACAGAAAACATTCTAAACGGATTTCAGTCGATGGATACGTGTGAAAAGGACGACTTTCTACAAAATCAATAATTTACACTTTGCTGGGAGAGCAAACGCATTCAAGACACTTATGGCTGGGGTGTAGTATAACAGTAATGGGAAGAATGTTTTTACTCCACTAAACTGGATTAGATATCCAATTCTAGAATATATGGGTTTATCTCAAAGAACTAACTAATTGTCGACCGTTTAATAGAATTACAAACATTTTTAACTTCCGCAAATGATTTTCAAAGATAAAAGGATAAATACCGAACAGAAAAATTAATCCAACCAGCTAAAATATGTCCATAAATTTTCAAATTATGTCGTTTGAAATGTCTTCATCGTACATTTGGAATTCACTTCTGCTTATTGGATACCAAGAGGAGCATATTTGTTGAGAAATGAACGAACGCTTCAGAAATGCGAAAGAAATTAAGAAGTTCTTCATTATGCGTTCATTCAAGAAACGATTTAAGGTTTTTTTGATACAAGCATCCTAGACAATTTATCGTTTGAGTAACAATAATAATGAGATATCGGCAGTAGAAGATTCTAGGATATTTGGTGAAGAAGAAAGATAATAACAATGGTCTGAAAATAGAACCTGGTGGGCAAACCCTATTTTGGATACCAATTAAATATCCCGAGCCAAAAATTTTGACTGCCTGCAGCACGTCCGCATCACTTTTGTACGAAAGGTCCGCATCACTCCTGTAGCAAGTCTGCATAATAAACACGCGTGCCTAGATCGCGTTTGCACGGGTCCGCAACACGTCCGCACGAATTCATTGCTCGTTCAAAGCGAATCAGCATCACGTTGGACCGATTGGTTTCCACTTTCAGCACATCAGTCGAAGATTTGATCCCCGATGAAGAAACCTCCGACAAATGGAATACGAACGGAATAAAGAAATCTTCTCAGCAGATAGAAAATAAAGCGTGGACGTCTGTGAAAACAATAGCAGCATCAAGTGAGGCCTCGTTTGAAGATATTCACTTCGAGAAGACACCTTTACTATGTACGGTATTCTTCTGTTGTGTAGAGTTGGCGTCATGGGGGATTGAACATCAGCGTATTGAGGACGTGCTGCTGGAAATTTAAATTAGGGATGCAACCCAGTTGGACTAGCTACAGAGATGTACGTATATCAGAGGTGTATATATATCAGGGTGTATATATTAACAGGTTTCGAAATTGATTACACATATGAATATGTGCCATGCATAATTAATTATGTACCCGTGTCGTAATTTTTACAGTGAAGCTTGGATCTTTCATTGAAAAGAAATTAGCTGCTGTACGATAATTTACTGTCATCACCAATGGTGAACTAAAGAATCGAGAAATGGTAAAAACTGGGCTAATATTATAAACAAAAATTAATTGGCAATGGCTCACACTATTGCAGGTAGTACATTTTATTTTGAAAGGAGAAACGAACCATTGCGATTCTAGCATCTAGCAATCATTCTAGCAATGTTAAACCAGAGTCGCTTTGAACTCAGTATCGTTGTTGAGCGCCGCCGAAAAGTTCTGTGATGTCAAAGAATAGAATATATAACCTTGCGAAGCAAATATTGTCGAATTTCAAGCAAATCAAGTCACACTTCTTGAACTGCTATACAAATTCACTGTGAAAATTAACCAAATTTTAGACGAGTATCGAACATAATCTAATAGTAGAAATAGACATTGGCATGAGGCACAAATTGCTGGGAATATAAGAAAATTTATATCACCTTTCTTGGCAATTTATGAAAACATTTGCTATTGAAACAGTAAATTCTCAATTATCTCGTCGATTAAATATAATTCAAGCATCACCACTACTTTAACAGATTGATTAGACACATTTTCAGAAACTGCTCAGTATCAATGAACAAATATTTGAAATTGGTCAATTATGTAAAAACTGCCATTACAATTTTCGACTAAATTTGCTGTTTTATCTGATCCACGCGATCCAAGCTCACGGAAAAACTCTGCGGTTGTAGTTGTATTACTGCCGAAGCTGAATGAGAAAATTGGTCATCGTAGGAGTTCGCGCCCGCGCACATCCACCACCCAAGAACAAACCAAAAACAGGGTTATTTTGTATATATCTTTAAGTAAACTGATAATCCTATTCGTCACTGAAGAGCCCTAAAATCTTGTCACAGCCCGGTCTTCTTTTAAGGCGATTCTGAACCGGATGTTGAATAACTTTCAGCACTTCGTCACCAACCCTCACACGACTAAATCATTTGTTGATTGACAACTTTGTGGCGATAGCGGATTCTCACCTTTCGATTTTTTTACAAGTGACTATGAAATATTGTTTACTAATTAAGCAAACAACATAAGGAAATTATAAAGCGACACTCAACCGTGCGAATCGCGCAAAACCTGGCGTACGAATGAAATCAGAGTCGCGACTCAACTAAAATTAGTCATGATCGCGAAAGATACTTTAGTCAAAACCGCGGAATGATAATGTCCGCTGCAGCGCAAGACAAGATTGCTACCTACAAACGTTCAGCTCCAACTAAAAGTCGAGCTAAGGCGGCGGCAACGCAGACCGCCTTCAAATTGAACAGCAGTTGGCGAAGTACAAGAGGAAAGAACTCTGCAAAGTGGAGACGTTGGAGCTTCGACTCGCGTACATAAAATACTCAAGATTTTTGGAATTTTTAATTATTATTTTGAATTGAAAAGTCTAAGTGGGTGTACAGATATCCATGAATACAACATGCGACAATCGTCATGAAATGTAGTTCCATTCAAAGGTATTATTGTTTCTCCTGGACGTGGAGCCATGGGCTTATGGTTTCTCACAATTTTCTTAGGTTCGCGAGACACCTCCAAAGATACCCTGGCTGCCGCCTCTGAAACAAGATCTTAATTTACGACGCTGCCGTACTTATCAAAATATGTTCTCATTCTGCAATGAAGCGCTCAGATTGAAATGCCGTCTGTCTATCGCTTGGGTGGCAGATACTCCACAAATTGTTTACTTTTCCGATCACACCCAAGAAAATCTAGACTAGGTGGCCGTTAACAGCGTCTCATTTAGTGTCTTAGCTTCCGTACAAGACTCTGTTTCGGGGCTGGACGAAAGGTGGAAGGTGCGTGTCAGTGCTCGATAATGTATACATTAAGAGTACATATCTGGAGTTTGACTCCAGCCTAACGTGATTAGATAGACTAAATTACGCAACGAAGGAGCCCAAACATATGTATGAACGCTGTGTTCTTTACGACGAACATCTGGCCATTAACATTGCCAATCAATGCATGTAAGATCCTCGAAAGCTTGGAAATAAATTATGTATTTATCAACAGTAGCCATAACAAACACCAAGAGCAGGTTTCGAATTTTATTAGAATATTAGTTCACTTAAAATTAGCGAAATATTGATTGCCCAATAATTAGCAGACAAAGAGTATGTTGATTCTGCTAGGAAAATTTTCTGGACTCAATGTGCATACAAACGCTGCCAACTTTATTCTGAATACTCTTCACAAGACGATAACACAATAAATTGCTCAGAATCTGGTATTTTATTTTGCCCTGAAGATGTCAGATTGGATTTCGAAACTCGACCAAGAATGAATTTCGAGCTTGATTTGAGATAAGCTAAAAATTGCGTTTAGTTATATGTTGCTTGAGTGGATCAACAAGCAAAAGTTAAAATCAAGCAAGCCCAGCTTTTGCAGAATACCAAAAATGTGACTTTTATTCGATATCAACAACGGCGAATTAGTCCAGATCTAGTCGACATTGCCTCTAGCTATCTTAGTTCAACGACTGCATCCTTCCGTCTCGTAACGATTTGCTCAGTCCTCAGTTTGCGTGTTTTGCTTGGTGGATTTGTTAGTTTTACTTCACAAGGACGATCCACTAAAATCTGCGCAGTCTCACCAGGATTGACGCAGCTGGTTAGTCAAAAAGTGTATACAGTTTATGTTTGTAACGGATTCGGTTGGATCTTATCCCACATTTTCCGAACTACAGTTTCACAAAGTCTATTTTGTTTGGGTCATGTATTTCATCTGTTGCCACTCACTGAGACTGGTCCCGGTTTTTTTTAAAAAAAAAGTCTTGAATAATGTTCACTCGAGGCGAAAATTACTCAAGGCTGAAACAAACTACCACCACCGAAGAATAACCTCGCCTTGATCATCTATTAGTTGAGTCTGTTATAACCTCCTTAGATTCAAATGTCGGGGCTGGTACTGATGGCATTCCCAATTTCTTTATTCAATCTCTAGCCTCTTCGATCAGTGCGCCCCTTGCCTTTATATTCAATTTAAGTTTGTCTTCTGGTGTTTTTCCGAACTGCTGGAGGAAGGCTTATATTCTTCCTGTTATCAAATCCGGAGATCCTTCTTCTGTCACAAACTATCGTCCAATTTCCCATCTCTCAGCTTTTCCGAAAATTCTTGAGCGCATTGTTCACTCATATCTCTACAGTGCCTTAGGACATTTGATAGTCCCTGAGCAGTATGGTTTTGTACCTAATCGCTCCACTACCTCGAATCTACTAGTTTTGACCAATACTGTTGCTGAATCCCTCGATAAACATCTGCAGGTTGATGTCATTTACACTGATTTTTCCAAGGCATTTGACACCGTTGACATAAACATGCTTTGTCAAAAGCGTGAGATTTTTGGGGTTAATGATTCTCTTCTACGGTGGATATATTCGCACTTGTCCTCTAGAGCATGCCGCGTTTCTGTTTCTGGTAACTTTTCTGCTCCTTTCGTTCCTCGTTCTGGTGTTCCTCAAGGATCCATTCTTCTTCATTCTCTTTATTAACGACCTTCCCTCTATAGTTGATTCATCTTGCTTTCTTTATGCTGATGACCTTAAGCTTTTTAGAGTGATTCGATCTCTTGATGACTGCGAAACTCTCCAGAATGATTTGCATTCGCTAAGTTCTTGGTGTCAACTTAACTCACTTTCCCTGAATATTCCTAAATGTCATTCAATGACTTTCTCCCTTACAGTTTGTATACCTTATTGATTCTGTTCCCTTAATTACTGTCGACAAAGTGAAAGACCTTGGTGTTATTTTTGATGCCAAACTAAAATTTGATGCTCATGTCCTCAACATAATATCCAGAGCTGCTAAGCTTTCAGGGTTTGTATTGAGATATTGCCGTATTTTCTCCAACCCTGCTTCGGCTGTTCAATTGTTTGTGAGTGTTGTTCGTTCTATCCTTGAATATGCATCCCAGATTTGGTCACCTTGAGTATTTAATAAATCTCCTAGAATCTGTTCAGCGTAAATTTACACGCTTTCTCCTCCTTAAGTTCAAAATTTCCTATATTCCGTATGATGAACGTCTTGCCTTACTTTTTTTACCTTCCTTGAAATCACGTAGTATATATCTTGACCTCTGCTTACTTTTTAAGCTTTATAATAACTTCATTCAGGTGAACATCGATATTCCTGTCATATTAAGATGCCATTATCGATCCTCTCGATCAGCCGATATTTTTAGTTTACCGTTTGCTAGAAAGGAAGTTTACTTTAATTCGACTTTACTACGTTTACCTAGAACACATAACAGTTTTCAGCTAGGACCTTTACCATCTTCCTATATTAGTTTTAAGCGTAGTTTATTCACTTAAGGACTCTTATTTTAATTATACTTTTATTTTTATTTACTCATTTTGTAATTGGAGTTTACTCTGTAATATGAGCTGATAATAAATAAATAAATAAATAAATAAAGAGAGTTGGCTGCGAATTCTAATGTACAGACTAAGTAGTTAAAAAGTGAAGTGTAGGTGGTTTAAGTTCTCTTTTTCATTATTTTGAATATCATATTTTTGAAGCCTAAAATGGAGCGTATTCTTTCTTTTTCTTGGGCCTTACTCCGCAAGTTTATTGATGACATGTGCTTTGGAAGTTCATCGGGGAAAATGTATGTTCAGGTTGATAAATTCTGGGCTCCGAACCTCTTCCGAATTTAGGTTCGGTGCCCGGGTAGTCTCGACGCAAAAATTGGGCACTGTGCATAGCGTACGGATGTGTTTTAGTGTAGTAGTTTTAGTTTTAGAATATTATATGTACTTTATTGCTTTGTTGGTGGCTGAAACTGTTGCTTTGTGTAGCGGTAGGCACTATCGAAAATTCTGAATGAAATTCAGCAGTGTTTCAGTAAAATCATTCGATGTGTGTAAATTTTGTGGAAAAAAATAGAAATTATTTCTACGGATCGTTTCAAAGTAAATGAATCGCACGCGATATTTATTAAAAATGTTGTACGAAAGGTTTGAATGACACTGTAAATTATTTTGCTTCGAATACGTCCTACGTTAGTCAAATTTAAGTTTGCCAGTTTTATTTTACCGATGCCGGTTTTGGATCTCACAGCGATACAAAATTTCTCTGCTCTTATGCGGATAAAATTTCATTTGCGAAATGCAATCGGCGAAACACGTTTGCATTACTTACTTTAATTCCTATTGTCAAGTTGTATTTGAAGAGAGTAATGAATAATGAACGATTTTACAAAGAAACAGTATATGGTTTTGTAAAATAGGATCGGAAAGTTGAATAAAGTTTTGAATTGCATAATCATTTATGTTTGGAGTATATTTGATATCAAAATGTTAATTTTTTGATTTGTTGCTTGAGTATGTATTCAGGTTATTATATAAAACTAGTTCTAAGTTAAGTGCACTGCACTGGAAGCAGAATATTGAGGGCTATAGTATCCTATTCTCAAAGTCTTATGGTAACAATTTAACACAAATTGACTGTGGAACTGGTGATGTGGCTAAAAAGAAAAGTATTTGGATATTGATGCGGGAAGTACACTCTCTGAGGAATCGAGCTAGAGGATACTCAACAACCAAATATGAACTTTGGGTTCAGCCTCTCCAAAATCAGAGGTACGGTGACTGCTGTCAGGTCAGCTCAGTTTGTTATGTCATGGGCCGCTTCTCTTGTTTCGGTCCTGAATCTCATTAATTAAAATTCAGGCACATTAAAGCCCCATGGAAAAATACCGACAAGATCAACAACAATAAAAATACACAATAAATTGATATCAAATTCATTGAAGGTCTTAATTTTCAGTAGGTAAGGGCCACCCTGACCAGAGTAAATAATGGTGGGCATAGACGCATTTTGAAATTTCCCAACGCATGCTCAGAATTTCAGGCACGCGATCAAGTAAAATCGCTCTAACTTCGTCATCACTTTCAATTTTTGAATGAAGGATTTTTGAAAAGTTACTTAAAAGCATCAGTGAAAAAAAAATCTTTGAAAGTTCTAAACATATTTGAGCCTATAAGTTGATTCCAGTCATTTGTCTCATAATATTAAACTATACACGAAATAGTGTTTGTTCACACATGGTCGTCAGTTTTGAAACGAGAAAATTAAATCTATTTCTGAAGGGACTTCAGATTTATTGAAACAATCTTCCAATCTTCAAGAGTTTTCGCTGGAGTAACAACATTTCGCTGTATCGTCAAGCCTAATACATCAAACCCTCACTAGCCTAACACAACTCAAATTGACCTCAAGCAATTTTCCAATCAAGTGCATCCATTTCTTAACGTTTAAAAGTGCTTCAGACACTGCTCGATTCTTTCACGTTATGTTGTGAAAGTCGATCATTTCATCCTAGAATGCTTACAATACAACAAGTGGTGCAAAATGGCTGTAGATTCATCCACGACGCAAAGTTGCAACGGGCCAGCTAGCATAAGCAGCTCGAACCAACAGATTACATATCTTAAAATATCGCGATGATATAAGCCAAAATACTTTCCATTGAAATTCACGTTTATCTGATGATTGGCGGCTGTCGTATGTTAACATATATGTACGTTGTTATTGCAAATACACACGATGATAGTGAATATTTGCGAGAATGATTCGAGCAATATTTTCGTCAGTACTTAGGGAATTCAAATAAGAGGTAACTAGAGTACTTGGATGGAAACCGAAAGTACCAGTTTTCACCATGAATATGCGACAAACGTTGAGTGAAGAAAGTTTCTCATTTTGTGAACATAAAGTATAGAAACGGAAAAAGTTTTTTGGGTCATTATTGATCCGTTTCTGCAAAATTTCATTTGTCATAAACAATTTTTTTCATCTGAAGATTGATAAGAATGCGTTCCGGGAACTTGTTTACAATATTTGTTAGCTTTTGGCATTAATGTAGAAATAAGATATGCAGGATGTTCGACAGTATCGCAAATGGTAATCAATTTTGGAGTGGACGACGAGTCGTTGAAGATAAGCCACGTTTAGGAAGGTATCAGCAGATAAATAGTGCCGATTTTTCGATACCCTTAAAGTAGAATTAGCATCTATGTTTACATGTTTACAATTACCAAGGAACACTGGCCAAATATAGATGCCAAACAATGAATGAACAACAATTTTCAATGATACCCAGAGGAAGACAAACCATCGTCGAAATTCTTAATCAATTTTCCTTTGTTTCGAATCGGAACATACTTGAGCCTTCCAATTTCATCAGCAATCATTTAAACTTTTGTTCTAATTGGTACATCTGCAAATAACGATATGCAATAAAATGCAACGATATCTCTTAGACCTAATTTTGATACCTAGTGCCATTTTTCCCCCAGCCCATAGAATAAATTCAATATACTCAAAAATGTAAATTAATAAATAATTTAAGATTATTTTTCATAATGGATTTTTTTCTTAATTTCTTAGTCGATATGATTTGAAATAGATTTAACGAAAAGTTTAATTTGCCTGCCCGCTACCTTCTTTATAAAACAATTATGTAGTCGCCAGTGGCGGCTCGTGGGAGTTAAGTATGGTGGGGCTGCTGGTACGAATTTTTCTATCACCAATATAAGTTCTTTTGTGAGTTTCCACTCCACCCAAGAGGTACCACATGTGGAGCGTTAAGCGATTTTAAGTGATCGGTTTCCCCAAAAGTAGATTCGCTGGCAATGAAAGATATATTCCTATTATCGTGTTTTGAATAACATTTAAAGCTTTAATAAAAGTTCAGTGCACTCTGAATAAAAAAAATGTTTAAAAACATTTGAATTCTTCCAACGAAACAACTTTTAGGCCTGTCGCACTTTTCAAAATAAATAATTTCTCTACTAAAATAAATGCAACAAAATCAACAATAACAATCGAAAAAACTAGTAATGAATAAATTCAACAAAAACAACATTAACAAGAGCAAAACTCATCAATAAATAAATTCAGCAAAAACAGTTTTACATTGTATATAGTTCTTCAATCAACATCAACAACAAAAGCAATTTCTTTTATCTAGACCTTTTATTTGTATAAATATTCAGTACGTCGATTTTTTTGTTGTGCAAACAAGTCAATCACCCTTTCATTCATTTTGGGTATTACTTTAATGAATTTATTACAAACAGAGAGTACTGCAAGCGAATTGAAACGACTTTGGTCCATGGTGCTCGATTTGTAACTTTTGACATTTTTCAGGGTATTGAAGCATCTTTCCGACTCTGCAGTAGTCACCGGCGTTGTTAAAACTATTTCTATTAACTTACTTGTTTCTTGGAAAGACTAACAAAGGTTATGATCTTTAAAAAACTGTAAAGCTGAACAATGGAAGACATATTTTGAAACATTTCGTTCGAACAGCGTAATATTAATGGCCGTATCTAGACCATCGACTGATACGAGTAACCATAACAACAAAAATTAATAAAAAAATTAAACCAATAAAAAAGAATATTACATACATGCAAACTGATAAATTCATAAGCATAACAAAACAGCTAATTGAAAGTAGAAAACCAATTAACTTCCAGGAGTTAGCTGAGCTAATTTTACAAGCGAAATTTTTAGCCACAAAAATTAAACCTATAAGGACGAGAAATGACACATGGATAACTGGAAAAGTAATCCACTTTTCCAGAAAAAAGCGAACCGCTTTTAAAGCACTAAAAAAAGATCCAACAAATATATTGAAACAAAAGAACTATCAAATTATAAAAAACGAATGCAACAATACGATTAAAAATGCAAAGGAAAATTACTATTCGAGAAAACTTGAAGAAGGTTCTAACAATCAGCAAAATTTTTGGAAGTTAGTAGATAAAGTTTTTAGAAAGGCAGACACAACCACTACTGAAAACCAGGATATAAAGGAAATAAATTTCATGGGCGAAAATTTCAAAGATCCAGTAAAAATCTCAAATATATTAAACAATCATTTCATATCAATAGGACAGAAAATTGTATCAGAACTCCCTAAAAACGACTCAGCATGCCAAAGCGTGTCACCCATCTGCTCTTTTCACTTAAGGCTAACATCTAGAAAAGAAGTCATTGATGTTATTGATTCTCTGAAAAAACACACCGCGCCGGGTCCTGATGGTATCTGCGTTGATGATATCAAAATAATCAAAGAGAATATTGCAGATATACTGGTTACTCTAATAAATATAAGCTTCAAGAGTGGACAATTTCCGAACTATCTAAAAAATGCCAAGGTAATACCCATATTTAAAGGAGGGCTGGAAACTGACCCAAATAATTTTCGACCAATAACATTATTAAACTCACTGAGTAAAATCATAGAAAAAATATTAGCTTTACGAATTAAAGAATACTTAATGCAGAATAGGATTATAGATAGGAACCAGTTTGGGTTTCAGGAAGGTAAAGGAACAACAGACGCGATTGTAGAAGTGATGAGACATATCAATACACAACTGGATCAGGGAAGTTACGTTGCTGCAGTTTTTATCGATCTAAAAAAGGCGTTTGATACGGTAGTGCACGATATACTGATAAGTAAACTTGAGAACTTGGGAATTGTTGGTATGCCAAGAGAACTTATGCGTACGTACCTGGCAGAAAGACTTCAAAGGACTGAAATTGGAAACGTTAACAGTGAAATAGCGCAGATTACTATTGGCGTACCACAGGGATCTATACTAGGACCGATTCTTTTCCTGTTATATACAAACAACTTGGTGACTTCAGGAATCGACGGGAAAGTTGTGATGTACGCTGATGATACGATACTGATTTACTCAGGTAAAAATGAAACTGACTTAGAACAAAAGATAAACAATGACTTAGACAAATATTCCCAATGGCTCATACGGAACAAATTGACATTAAACACGAACAAAACCAAATACGTTATCTTTAAACAAAAAAATAAAACTGATATTGAGCCACTGATAAAAATAGAAAATAAAACTCTTCAGAGAGTTAAACATATGAAGTACCTTGGACTTACAATTGATGAAAAACTAGCGTGGACACCGCATATAAATGATATGAGGAAAAAAATAGCAGCTATCGTTGGTTTGCTCCATCGTTTCAGCTATTTCTCAATTAAAAATAAAATACAAATTAAAAATGCATACATAATTTCAAGAATTACATACGGGATTATAATTTGGAGCCAAACTACCAAAAATAACCTCATGAGCATGTCACGACTACTAACTAAAGCATACAAAACCATATATAACTTGCAAAGGATGACCGCTACATCTGAAGTATATAAAACAGCACAAGAACTTAATGTAGACGGACTGATTCACATGGAAAAAGGAAAATTCATTTTTAAAAATTTACACATTGAACAAATGAAACCAACGAAACTAGACATAAATGGGAGAAAAAACGACTACAATATGAGAAACGCAAATGAAATTTTAATAAAATTTGCTAGGACAGAGCGCCTGAGGATGGATCCGATTAACACCGCATCAAATTTTTACAATAAGCTACCTCAAACAATAGAAGAAGCGCGTAACATAATGACATTTAAAATCATGCTACGTAAACATTTACTGAAAATTCAATTTGACTAATTAAGAACGGTAATGTTTTTTTTTTATTATCAATTTTTTTTTTAAATTTTAATTTAATTTTTTTTTTCTTTTTTCTATTTTTTCCTTTTTCCTTTATATATATATATATATATATATATATATATATATATATATATATATATATATATCTTTTTTTAAGAACGCTAATATTTTTTTTCCTGCTACAAATGTGAAACAAAATTAGATATATTGAACTCTGAATAAAACTTTTGAGATACTGGTACTATCCCTTATACCGATATACATCGTCTGGGAAGTACTATTTAAATGAACAAGCTTTCAGGAAATAATTGCACACGGACAGTGCAAGCAATGAACTATGGAGTAAAGATTTTTTGGAGGAAACGGAGGTGGTTTTAGTCGGTAGAAATCCGACATGCCGAGAAGCAGGAGCAACTCGGTATCTTTTGAAGATTTCCATCTCCCAACGACGAAAAAAAAAAATTATATTTTCTACCGAATTCATATTTTGAAAATACCGAGAAAATTTTTTACTAAACTTGAAATTCAAACTTCTAGCAAGTTTTAACACATGCAAGGAAAATCTTGTTAAAAAGCACTACAAAACTTTAAAAAATTACTAAACACTACGAAGGCACACTAAGTACTAATACCATGCACTACACTGATGAGACTAATATTGCATTAACAGTCATCACCTTCACCCCCTGCGGCCCGCCGTAAAAAAATGTTGCTCATGCCTGCTCAAAAATATTATCCAGACCATGCCAAGACTAAACGTTGTCGAAGCACTGAACGGGCCGTCCGCGAAGTATCCACATGTATTTCAAACACGCACACTCCCGCCGCTTCAGCATAGAATTCACGCAGCCATTCAAATCGAAATACTGTTAATCGGGGCTAGATTGATGTAGCCCTTTCCTCATAGTAAAGGTGGAAAATTGTCAAAGAGAAAATAAGTTTGAGTTTTACTCTTAGCTTTTACTCGGTGCAGGCACAACGAAGCGAGTCGAAGAGAAAAACAAACTGTTCTACAGTGCGTGGCAAGAAGACTATGTGAAAGTAAACTACAGCATGGGCGAAAAAAATGCTACATTATATTTTGAAATGAAATGAAATTATGAAAACTATATTGAAATCTATAATGATATTTCATTACATTTGCACTAATATAAGCTCATCAATTAGTGGTGGGGCTGAGCCTCACTAGCCCTAAAGGTAAAGCCGCCACTGTAAGTCGCGTTTGGCATCTAACTAAACTAATATAATCTTTTAAATCGAATAATATGTAAGACATTCGAATTGTGTTTAAAAACTTAAATTAAAAAGAGCTTTGCGATATTGATGATGACGAACTAACGATTGTATACTCTATGGTCAATACCAGGAGACAAGGATTGCCTAGAAAGTATTATGAAAACAGAATTGATGTTTCATTTTAAGGTACTATATCAGTTGAAATTTCCTCCTAGGAATCCTGATCTGATGAAATCTAATAGAAAATCAACGGTCTCAATTGGACATTCAAATGAGAAAGTCAAACTGGTCCATCCTTAATGCTACATATATATTAGGCAGCTAGCAAAATATCAGCTTGCATGGCAGAGCGATAGTATGTTTACATTAGAATCGTTCGACTAACTTTGTCATCAACTAAAGAAAATGTCATCAAGGGGGAAGTTAAAATATTGGATGAGCTTTGTACTGAAAATCGTAAAAAAAAAAACATTTACAAGTAATTAAAGAGCAACAAACAGAAAAAGAAGCGAATACGGAGTTTTTTTTTGATCGATTCAAACTTACTCTCGCATTTTCCACCATAAGGTTTCTTAACGGCCCACTAGCTTAGCACTAAATTCAGAACTTTGTAAATTTAACAGCTTGCTACCTTTAACCATTGGCACAAACCTATTTATTAGAATCAGCCGTGATGTGCACTACCTACCAGTAGCGTACGCAGGATTTTGATAAGGGGGGGTCATATTTTTGAAGTCTTGACTAGGTACGTTTGCTAATGCTTCGGTGTAGATATGAAGATATAATCATGTAATCATACTTAATCATACTTTTTCATCGGTCGAAGTTGGAGTCCTTCAAAAATAATTCTGGCAGACTGATTGCATGTCTGGTTTCATTTACTTGAATCATTCATGATATTTTCATTCAAATTATAAAATTATGCGCTTGACGTGTGAAAGAATCTACACTGTATTTGTAGACTTCTTTGGAACCGTTAAGTGTATATGCATGTTTGCAAGTACATATATTGAAACGCCTTCAATACCTACAGGCCAGAAAAGAAAGCAACTAATGAAGTAAATGCCGTGGGAAAGTGAACTGTCACTAAGCACAGGCAGAGTATTATCGTAATCAGGGCTGGCTAAGCTTGTTTGCAGCCCATACAGGGAAGCAACTCTACGCTTTCAAGCAAATTTGTCGTCATTTCCACGTAACGCATGAGGTAGACTTTTTGTACGCGTTTTTTTAATGAGGTGTCCCCAATAGGCCTAATCCTCAGATTACAAATCATATGACAAAATAAAAACAATACATTTTTTGAGGGTTCTGATCAAAGATAGAAAGAAACATTCAAAAATATAACTGTTGCTACTATGATATGGGTGCGAATTAAATAAATTACACTTTTCTGGAATTTTACTTCGAAAACTTTCAATCGGGTGACCATATTCTAATGTTCCTACCAACTATTTATCTATAGTATATATAAAATTGCTAGGCGTCATACAATAAGTAAAAGATAACGGCACACACGGATCCAATTTGTGCAAATTATGCCCGTATCACCCCTACGTGAGATCTCTAAAGCACCATAGGCCCATATGAATTTTACTGTGAAATAGATGAAAGATCTAATTGCGTAGAGATACTGAATCTCACTCAACTTCCACGTTCCAGAGTGTCTCGGCGAATAATTGTTAAAATGGGTGACTTAGTGGTTAACGCTAGTTCAAGGCTCCTTGTCGACAAATAGTTTTCGGAAATGAGATTTGATGCCGCACTATCATTTCACTCAGCTGTGAATGAGAACCTGAATCAAATAAGGGTAATAATCACGGGTGAGCGTGGTCCTGACCACTTCACAGTAAATGAAATAACTCTAATATTGCCTGAATGCCCAATTTTGGCGGTTGCGCCATAGATTATTATTTTTACCAACCTCTTCCCAGGCAATGACGAAGCCTTATGTAAATATGCTTGAGATATATAATTCATAACATTCAAATCTTCGAATTTTTTAAATTTACGCGAGGTGATCAAAGTTTTAAAATGCCGATAATGATACAAACTTAGTATTCAAAACTCATCTAAAGTAACGGTGAGAAACAGTGTACAATGGGATTTAAATTGTATGTCCAAGCATAAAACAGAACCCTTCGCCGGATAAAATTATAGTGAAATATCTAAACGACGATTTTTTTCATTAGCTCATTTAACACATCTTATGTGAGATATCTATGAATATTTAGAAGTACCAATCCATTTAGCCATTCATTGCTGGTGGAATTTCGCAAGTATGTTTTTAGTCGTCGTAATGTTGAAAATGATCGTTCACACACGTAGATACTGGGAGAACAGCCAATATTTCTAGCAATTTCGATATATCTCATCTATGGCCGTTTTTGTGCGGTACACTATTTCAAGATGCTCTATCTTTCTGTACCACAGAGTCAACTCAGCATTCAATTCTTCTTCAAGGGTGGAAAGGGGGGGGGGGGGTTGAACCCGTAAACCACCCCTTGGGTACGCCACTGCTACCTACTAACATAAAGCAGTGCATAAAGGATACTCCAAGCGAAATATGGTCCGAAACATTTTCAATGACTCGTTTGCAAATGAAATCGGCTATGCCCCTACGAAGACTTTAATGTTGGAGTCTCACAAGGCAAAGTGTTATCAAAATATCTGCGAAAAAGTTCGATCTTCCAAATGCATCAACGTGTCCGAAAACACTCTTGGTAATAAGCGCATTTTGGCTGTTATATCGCCTCTAAGTGTCTAAGGTTACTATCGCCAAATGACACGTAAACTTCTATTTAGACAATAATCTGTCGTGATGTGATGTAATTGAGATGTGTGAATTTATCTGGAAAAACCTTTTCCATTACTAATGTAAACGTTTTGCAGCAGTTAAATAAGAAATAATTCAAGTTTAAGTTGTGTGCTTTAATTTATTTGCCTTATAAACAATATTTTTTGGCCAAAAAGAACGTTTGCACGAAATAATCACGACAGTAGCTTCGAATAATATTGCATTATTAACTTCCCAGTATATGGGAAGTTCTTGTAATCGACTCGAAAATCGAAATTGAAATTTTCAACTTTTCTTTACGTTTTGAGGTCTATAGAGTATATATAAAGTGTTTTTAGAAAGGGAGATGTGTGTGTGTACGTACGTACGTTCGTGGACAGTTTTTTCTACGAGCAAAACTCACGTAAACAAAGTCCGATCGACTTGGTTGAGGTGTCAATCGAAGCGTCTTTGCAATCTCAAGAGCTGATTAGTTTTTGGGAAACTTCGGTCGGGGGGGTTTGCTGTTTTGCCCGTTTGAAGGTCATTTCTGTCAGGCGCTATATCTCGCGCACGAAACATACGATTTATTTGAACAAGGTGTCAATCGACGCGTATTAACGTTTGTATTATTCTGTCAAATTTTTAAAAAAATTCTTGGAGCGGTTTTCAAATTTTTTAAAAAAAAGTGCAAAAAATTAGGTTTTTTTTTCAAAAACAATAAATTTTTAACCTGATTGTCAAGTTTTAGTAATCAATGTTTATAAAATTTATGTACTCCAAACAATGTTCGCAAAAACGTCATCAAAACTTTTTCTCATGATTACGTAAAAAAATAAATAAAAAATAAAAAATCATTAAAAGTCATCATGATTTTCAAGGTCATTTTTATCATTCACTATATCTCACGAACCAGATATAATATTTGCATCATTAAGGTGTCAGTTGACGTGTATTAACATTTTTGTGAAGTTTTTAACATTATAAAAATTCGTTTTAGCCGTTTTTTTAATTTAATAGAAGAAAATGCGAAAAATCATGGTTTTTTTTCATAGAAAATATTTTTTAACTTGATTTGCACAGCACAGTGATCCAGTTTATAAAATTTATACATTCTTATCAGTTATTGGACAGAAACTGGCAAAATTTTATTCCATGATTATGAAAAAACTAAATTAAAAATAAAAAAATCATTCAGTTACCATGTTAAGAGGGTTCATACGAGTGCTATTACTTTATATCTTTTATTCTAAAAAAATTGTTGTAAATTCAATTAAAGTTTTAAGATATTTGCATAATTTGAGCAGATTTTCAATAGTTTTTATAGTCTTTTAATTAAAAAAAATTTGCTTAAATTTTGAAAATCAACAAAAATTTTCAACACCAAAAAGGCCCCCACCGATTGATCCGCGTGAATATTCAATCTGTCCTCATCGACCAGAAACCTTACATAATCAATGGACCCTCCCGTAGACGATATGATTCATATTAACTCATTCCTGTTACTACTACCTCTCATTGTTGTAATGTTGTTGATGTTTATGTAGATATTACTGGGAAGTTGACCGTGTGGACCTCAAGGGTCGCACCTCGCGGCTTGTATTATATTTTATTTTTATATGAGTAAGGAATTTATTGGTGAGTTTAAATTCAAGATTCTTCTTTAAAAAAGAGTTTATAAATTAACGTTATTAATCGGAAACAAACAGGATAGTAAAAAATGTTGGGTGCTTTCATTATCATATTCTTAAATCTAATAAACAGGCATTGCTGATTGGAGGAACTGGAAACTTGAGGAAACACACACGCAAAGCCAGTGTTATTAAAGGAAGAACATACTTATAAGGCAACACAGCTACGTGTATTCGATTTTCGATATTTTTGTGGCGTTATGTTGGTAGTTATGTATCTCACTTATTCTGACAAGTGCGGCGTTTTTGAATCTTCAATTAATTTTTGACAGCTATTTTGCTTGGTCGTGTTTGGGCTTCTCTTCGATTTTTGTCTATTCAAAAAAATGGATCAAAGAATCTGAATCTGCTTTAGGTGCGCGGACGCATTCCGAATGTTGACTGTGGCACATGGTGAAACTAACTTGGACCAGAACAACGTTTATCGGTGGTACAAAATACTCTCAGAGGGCCGAGAAGATGTGAACGACGAACAGCGTGCCGGACGCCCGAGCACGTCAACAACAGACGAAACCATTGATAAAGTGAAGAAAATAGTATTGGCCAATCGTCGAATCGACGACAAGATCACAAAAAAATTATTTTTTGAAGTGCTTCAAGGATTGAAAAAAACGTTGGCACAAATGTATAATGGGGATGGGGATTACTTTGAGGGGGAAAAAATAGATATTGATGAATAAATAAATAACTTTTGAAAAAACAAAATTCGCGATACTTTTTTTACCTCGTATATTATACTTGGAACCTATTTAGCCATATCGTATTCTTCATCGTTCACTATCAGCAAAATAAGTGCCTTAAAAAACATATGTACATGTGTTAAAGATATAATTATATTGCTTTGGATGAAAATGATGGTATTGTCAATAAAATGCGTAGTTTGTAGGACCAATACGATCACTGACTCATTTTCGGTCGTGAAGAATTTACAATTATGTACGGTTGAACAATAAAGTCACATACCCCATACAAATCACAAATAAAAAAGTGCTTCTTTTATTTGATAGATTTCTTCGGTTGTTTGTATCGTTAAGAATACATTCATTTGCGTGTTATGCAGTTCGTTCGAAGAAATACAGAAAAAGCGTTTTATGATGGTCAATAAAGTAGTCATCCGATACCAATAAAACTTGAGTTTGAGTAAGATTAGAATGAGTTTGATAATTTTTTGGAGGTAGGGAATAGGGTCGTTACGGATATTCGCATCCGCATCCGCAAATGCGGAATATTCGCTTTAATTCAGACATCTTCATCCGCATTCGCATCCGCATTAATAAATGCGGAGCTTTTACGGATGCGGATTCATATCTGCAACAAGTAATGACATGCAAGAAAAGTTAGCGGCACCAGTCTGGCGTGTGCTTCGTGCCTGTTTGCTAGTTGCTTGCTATCTTACCTGTAGGAAGGCACAAGATCCTTCAGTTTTGTATGTTTTGTTCTAGTTATCGACGTGATTCCCTTTCCGAATCAATTACAGTGTTTGTTTACTCTGGTTATGGCTCAGACAATCAACCGCATCTTACAGTATTTCAGGACTGTGTGACGCGCTGAAATAGCACATTTTACATGAGCGTTTTTCGAAGATAAAAGATGCGTTAAGTCTTCATGTCAAGGACAATAACATTGAATCAATTTTGCCAGGCGAGTGGAAAATAATAAATGATGGTAAATGATTCTGTCGTCACTGGTTCTCCTATATCGCCGCCAAGTTTGGAAAAAACAAAAAGAAGAAGAATGGAAGATTCATTCGTCCCGGAGCCAGGAACGTTCGGTATGGGTAACAGGAGTTACTTGAAAAGCGATCTTGCCATGATGTTAGATTCATCGAGTGAAGATGAAAATGAAGGAGAACTTGATAACAGTAGCCCTGGCGCTCTTCTCCGAAAGGAGTTAGTTATTTATCGCAATAAAAAAGACTGGATTTGGATGAAAACCCACTTAATTGGTGGAAAGTTAATCATGGTGTACTTAAATATCTCTCCAAATTCGTACGCAGATATTTATCACCTCCATCAGCCAGTGTTCCAAGCGAACAACTATTTAGTGGAACTGGGTTAAAATATGATCCAGTAAGAAACAGGTTTACTATTTATTAAAGAAAATTCACCAATTTTTAATTTTAACAACTAAACAAAGTTTTTCATTATAAAACTCTAAACTTAAAATACTAATAAGTAAGTCTAAAAGCTATGTTAATTTTGTTCTCAAAATATGACCACATAAAACATTAAAATTAAATCGATTTTCATTTATTTATGTACTTAAAATTGAAATATCTTTAAAGAAATGCTTAAATCCGCATCCGCGGATGTCAAAATTTTTGCATCCGTAACAACCCTACTAGGGAACATGGTTTAAGGAGGTGTTACTATAAATTGTACATCAAGTATGAGGCCAAAGTATAATTTGGGGGGTACAAAAATTACAGTTAAATTAAACGAACAAGAAGAAAAACTATTGATGAGACAATTGATATTAGTAAGTTCTCAATGCAAACTGTTATAAAAAATTTTAAGGCAACAGGGAAATACGAAAATGAACGCGTCATAATTGGAGTATTGTAAATGAAGTCACAAAAATCCCGAAAGTGACGGCAGAGTGTTTGGTTGCAACCGGGAATAATAGTACATCCTGAAACTGTTCGATGTGTACTGCGAAAAGAGGGACGACAGCAGTGTTCCGAGAAGAAAACCGTGGATTACAGAGGCAAATCGCAGGAAAAGATTGCAATGCGTAACGACTTATGTAGATAAAGCGGAAGAGTTCTGAAAGAACATTCTTTGGTTGGTATTTGGATACGATGGCAAACAGTGAGTGTGGCGTAAAAAAACAAGGCTACAAATCCTGAGAACAAAAATCCAACCGCAAAGCATGGTGGTGATTCAGTTATGGTTTGTGGCTGTATGACAGCTGCTGGAATTGGTAAATTGACATTCGTCGAAACATCCATGGATCGCTTTGTCTTTTTCAAGAAACTGTCTGAAGCAGTCTGCTGCACTATTGGGTCTTCAAGAACGTTGGTACTTTCGTCATAACAACGGTCCAAAATATAAAAGCTGCAATTATTCGCGAGTGGCTTCTGTATTATCAGAAGTCAGAATTTCTTCCGCAGAGCCCAGATTTAAACCCTATCGAACTTTTATGAAATGACCTGGACAGACTGAATTTAAGCTCTGAAAAAATCGCTACTCCGCGGTGGATAGATAATTTATGGATTGGTAAATCTGAAACAAAAAAATTAAACGGCACTTCAAAAAGCAAGGTCTCTTACACCGTAATCCACCACCGTTTTTAAAAAAATTAGTTAAAAAAATGACGGACTTGTGAAAAAAATATCAATCGACCGTTTTTTCGTAGTTTTTTTTAACGCCAATTCATTTCTTCTTCAAGTATTTGCTAATATTCTGGTGGATTACAGTGTAATAAACCTTAACAAATAAAACACATCAAAGTCTTTGAAAATCGATTCGGTAGATTCGAAGATTATCTGTCTGCCATGTTAAAAAACGTGTTTAAACTTTTTGTTCCATTTTGCTGATAAACATTTTGTGAGAAATGAAAAATTAGACATTTTTCAAAAACACGCAATTGATATGTAGAAGTCTAAATTAGCACCGAGCACAGGTAATGAAGTCGTAAATAAAATGTATAAAGGACCGTTATTTTAGAGAAGAGGAATGAAAGAGACACTACGCGGCCGACAACTGATCGAACACCTGAAAAGGGCCGAAAACGCGCGCACACTCAAAGTCGCCATTTACAGTGGCCAGGAAAACTGGATAAATGATATTCGAAATCTATTATATCTACCTATGTACTTCTTATTACAAATAATTGAAGAATAAAATCTTTATAGTTATTAGCAATTGCAGTTTATCAATATAATTCAACAAAAATATCGGAAGTATTTAGATGCGGTAACGCAGTTGCCATCGATATACTTCCACTTCTCAATGTATCCAGTTTTGCACGTGCTTGTAATCTTTTGTTTACAGTTATTGTTTTTGTGTTTTCGCTTGAATTTCACATTTTCACTGTTTTAGTTCGTTAGTTTCATCAGATCTGCTTAGATGGTTAGTGACGGTTGGTCAGATTCTTCTATTATTTACCTATTTTGAACATATAGTCAAAATGAGGAAAATTTTACCGGATTTGGAAATCAGCATCGTTTCTTTGACTCGAAGTGGGTACTCTTCGAGAGAAATTGCTGGAAAGCAAAAAATCTGTCACAGAACGGTACTTTTAGTAAGAAAAAAGAAGAATATTTCATCCGCAAGAAATCTTGGAGGGCGACCAAAACTCCTATCGGATGCCGACGCGCGATTAATGAGCAGACTATTAAGGAGTGAAGATTCCAAGAAAGCAAGGACACCAAAAAAAGCAGCGCAACTTATAAACAAGACTGTTAGCGAGTGGACTGCCAGGAAAGCGCTAAACAGAGTTGGCTTTATAGCATCTATCAAGCCTAAAAAACCATTGCTATCCGAGAAAAACATCAAAGAGAGGCTAAAATTGGCCAAATGCCATAAAGACTGGACAGTGGAAGAATGGAAAAGAGTAATTTGGTCAGATGAATTCAAGATTAATCGATTCCAGTCTGATGGCGAAGAATATTATTGGCATCGACCAAATGAGTGCCTTCAGAAACATCAAGTGAAGCAAACATTAAAACATGGAGGTGGAAGTTTAATGGTATGGGGCTGCTTCACGTGGTGGCATCTGAGTCCATTGGTAAAAATAAATGGGATAGTGAAAAAAAACATTATCTTGATATTTTGAATCCCATTGCAGAGATCGTTTTTCAACAGGATGGTGACCCGAAGCACACCGCAAAAATTGTGCAAAATTGGCTTGGTGAGCAACAATTTTTGAAAATAAAATGGCCAGCGCAAAGTCCGGATTTAAATCCGATTGAAAATTTGTGGGCCATTTTAAAAAGGAGACTGGCACAATATGATTATCCTCCAAAAAATGTGGTGGAACTCTGGAGTCGAGTGCAAGCTGAATAGCAAAAAATTCCACATGACACCATTCAGAGGCTAGTTAAAAGCATGCGAACACGCATGCGGAGCGTCTTAAAAAACAAGGGATTATGGACCAAGTATTGAAAAGCTCCTGAAAATCTCTTCAATTGAAAACGTGCTAAACTGGATCAATGAAAAAAAAATGGTTTTATTTTTATTATTATTTGTAGAAAGCTCGTGTGTTTTTATGTTTCTGTAACAAAATGAATTGTTCTTGTATTATGATATAATGTCAATGTTATTTCAAAATTACTGAAATTTAGCAAAATAGCAGCCTTTCATTAGAATTTTTAAATCATGTATCCACTTTTGCTCGCCACTGTATATATTAAACTATGGAATGTCGGAAAGATTTTTCTGGAAGACATATTTGAAGTTCCAAGGAGTCGAAAAATGCAAAAAAAAAATCAATTTTTTGAAATTTATTAAGGGGTTATACCTATGTGAGTTTATTTTTTTTCAATTTTTTTTTTATTGGCTAAAAGTATGCTAACACATCTGTAGAATTGAAATCAAAAAGGTCCAAATACTAATATACTTCAGAAAATTTTTGAGAATCAATTTTCTGAAGCAACTCCAATGCTCGAAACACGTGAAATTTGCTCGCTTTATACTATATAGTAATTAATATACACTGTATAGGGCACGTTCCTTCGTAAACGACGCTAGGAGAGCTTCTGTTTACTCGATCGACTACACGCTGCATTTGAGGTTAAAGTACTATGTTTTGATTGATATTTTTACTGTTGTTTTGTATAAAAAAGTGTTAGAAATGAGTAGTAAACTGTACAGTGGCCGTAAAGGCAGTAAAGCAAGTAGTTCATCGCAGAAGCGCAGCAAGATCAGCAACAGGCGTCCGACTAATCGCCATTCGTTTGAGACTCATTAGGATTGACTGCATGACCTAATTTTTACAATTTCTGCTTAGAAACAGACGCCTAGCGAATAAAGGCTGCTGAGCGCTCAATTTCCGACGTTATAAAAGAGGCGAGACGCAGCCTTTTAGCATCAAGAAAGGACGAGGAGGGGAAATCCACGGTCTTGGAAGGCCAACTGTATGGTGCTGGGATAGCAGAGTATAGGTTAAAAAAATTGTATATAGTAAAATTTTGAAAATTCACAACTTTATAAGGTTTTGAAACTTCAAACGCGTTTATCTCGAAAGTGTATTTTTGAAATTTGCCGGAAACGAAACTCTTTCAGTTTTCATCCGATTGACTTGCCGATATAACTGTAGCTTCTTGATATGATTATCTAGTGAAGTACACACGATTTTAGCGATTGGTTTTGTTCAAAAAAAGTTATAAACAATTGAAGTCATTTTTTTGGGGTCGAAAATGCAATTTTTTTGTTAAATGGTCGCCATTTTGCGAAAAATCGATATTAAACTATTATCGTGTGTACTTCACTAGCAAAACTCATGGAGTTTATGAAAAAAAAATTTCATTGTTCCAGATGCAGATGGGGCTGAGAAACTTGTCCGGCCGTGGAACGTCTTTTGTAAATACTAGTGACTTTGACGTGCACTACAGCCGCCATTTTGTATTAAATTTAAAATAAAAAAATTTTTTGCACTCCCGAAAAGTTGCCCTTTATATTGATATATTATTTACAAAAGATTTTTTTCAAAATCCTTGAAAAAAAATCTTGAAAAAAGGCTTGTTTTTTAGCCTTCACATACATAGGTATAACCCCTTAAGTGGACTAGTACCAGGGGAAATTTATGGTCGAGTGGAGCGTAATGTCGACTGATATCACCTATCGATTAGTAGGGGAAAAGGAAAACGATATGACAAATTAAGTAGATCGTATGTATACTTTTTTGACCTTCGAAATGCGAAGCTCTTTCAAATAAATTGTTTAATTTTTATTAATCTCTCTTAGACATTCCGCCATAAATGACAAATCCAGCCCTGGCTTTGTGTATCTCTGGAAACCTTATATTTTCAAGGGGAATTATTGTTCAATTGTAAAGTTAAATTTTACTGCCAAGGTGCAATGGAATAAAGAAAAGATAAAAGTTAAACAATTAAAATATTGCTCAGACAACTGTGAATCATTTTCTCCCTTCATTGTAAAAACCCACAACGGATGTGCTGTAATATTCGATTGTTGATTGAAATGACGATCGCTGACTCAAGTGTTTTCTATTTTTATTGAATTATTATGTGCCATGCAAGCTGAAAAATCGTAAACACATGTTAAAAATTCCAATCAGTCTTGCTTTTAAGTTAATTTCGGAACCTGGCTTCAGAAGCTATTGAAAAAATTGCACTGCTCTACTCAATGCCATTTGGAAGGATAATTGGGGGCATGTTCCAGAACACTGGAACGGCAGCGCCGGGACCGCTGGCCGCTGTACGCAACACTTCATCTGCAATCGATTTCAATCATTTGTTGTCGAAGACATCAACAAGCAGTGAGTGAAGATTCTGATTGTAGCAATATTCGAAGAATATCGTTGCGGGATTTTTTTAACGAGATACTAATTTATGTGATTGACATTCCTTTGACAGCACGTGAAATTCGAAATGTAAACAAACCTTGACAGGATGAAATCAAAGGAAAACAATCCGATGAGTAATCTTCGCAGACGCTTCCCACGATAAATTTCTTTTACTTTGATGTCGGGCAGCCGCGGAATCAATAGGAAATGGTCCGCTCAGTTTCGCGGAAGAACAACGACCGACATCCAGCTACGGACTCGCCAAATAAGGCGCGAAATACGCGGACGTAACGATCCAAACACAGTCATCGCGGATAGAGGCCGGCATGGGCCCCCAAGACCCCAGCTTTTCATCTTTCCGGTGAACCAGGTCGCCAATTCAAGCACTTATCAATAATATTGGCCAGTTGTTTACTAGGTAACACCCTGCTACTATCGGGGAAATCCGCAAAATCAAGCTGCGAATGCTTTTCGTTTGCAACAAGCTGGAAAATGGCGGAGACAGACGACAGACATATGACTATACAAAGCAATTTTCTCGGTTACCAAGCGAACAAAATCGAAGGAGTTTAGTTTTCTGAAATCACTAGTTGCTTATAAAACTGTCACTTACATTTTTACATAGCCCAAAAGTCTAGGGCCGCAGCAAAAACAGAAATTGGACACAGCTCCGCGTACTTTGACACTTCACTCGAAGACAAACTAACACAAACACAAGTTTCACGCCCGCCTGGATTGTCATCAATTGCCATTCAATTGCGGATAATGCCATCTGTTGTACGGAACTTCGTGGGCACTGCTGAACAGCAAAATGGAGGCAAATGAATTTGAATGTACGAACGCAATTTCGTTACCACGATATTAAGTATTCCGTGTACTGTAAACAAATAACGCTTTTTTCTGTAATTCATATTTCTATGCACAAAGGCAGTTAGTGTGTAACCATTTGTTATTGTTTCTTTGATGTTCTATTTTATTTTACATTTTTATTCATTGAGAAGTCAGTGATTTGATATTTAGTGGTATTTCAATATTAGCCTAATAAATACTACTATACAATAAGACATTATTATGCTGTTTTGTCATTCTCAGACAATTTTCCATCATTTGATAACTTAGACGTACATTTGAATGTTCCTTGACGACGTTGGTAACTAATCGATTTCATGAGTCTAATTTGGCTTAAACTTTGCGACAGGTCCGTATTGCGAAGGTAAATCGTTCACATTTTTATCTGCCGAAGTTATTGTAGACATGAGAAAAACTACTGGCTAAATGGCAGGATTAATTGGCTACTTCCAGCTTAACTACAGCTTTTCTTGGGGAAACGGTAGTTTTACGAATTATGAAAGCCAATTTCCTACATAAAGTCTATATTTAATCGTACGTCCATAGTAATTATAACTAACTTCCCAGTATATGGAGAGTTTTTGAAATCGCTCCGTAAATTCAAATTGAAATTTTCATCATATTTTTAAGTTTTAAGATCTCTGGAGTGTATTTGAAGTGCTTTTGGAAATAATTTTGCACGTGTGTGTATGTAGGTACGTTAATTTTTTCGTGGACGATAATTCCCGAAAAAAAATCTAGTTGACTTCGTTCAGGTGTTAATCGAAGCGTCTTATTAATGACACGAACTGATTAGATTTAGGTACACTTGTTTTGACACATTCACGCACCTTATCTCGCAAACTAAACATTGGGTTGTTGTTTTAAGATCAACTTAAAAATACGAAAAGATTATTAGTATTCGAAGGTAAAATGTTTTAACAGTACGTACATATACAATAGTAGTCAATACTTTTCTAGCTTTTTAAAGCATTCATCAATTGAAAAATCGTGAATTTCAGTAGTTAGTTTTAAAGGGTTCGTAATATTTCAATTATTTCTTCCCCCATCTTCGATATTATTTTATATATATTTTTAACATATTCAATATTTAGAACGATCAACTGTAAAATAAGAAATAATTATTAGTCTCATTAATGTTAAAGGGTGAAATAAAACAGATTCAATACCTAAGCAGCACACATGGAAATTTTGTAAGCAACTATTCAAGATGGCCAGCACGCAACACAATCTCTTCAGTCACCGTAGAAACAAAAACTGAATGAAATCCCAATTTCGCCAACATTTTTGTTTTTAAGCATCGATATGAAAATAACAAGTAACTTAGAAAAGGCTTTATAACTTGTCCCCATCCTATTGATTGGTATAAATATTCAATCAATGTTTGTTTGGATTTTAAATACAAAATATTTCAATGCTGATGTTTTGAAGGATCTCAAATCCACCTAAATCGTTAAACTTCTCTATTTCCTATGATCATAAGACAACATCAAGCATACTTTAAACGACTTTCTGCTCATTTTCAAGCTAATTCGATTTTCTGGTAGTCAAGTGGAGTGTCCACTACAAGGATCCAATTACCATCACATTAGCCTGTAAATCGCAACAAGATTAAGCATAAATCTTCGCAAACACAACTATCAAGTCGCAGTTGACCGTTTGTTTCAACGCCCATTGTAAATTGGTGAAAGCGGTTTTCCCGATTGACCATTACCCGAGAAAATCCAAGGCTAGTTTTCAGCAATAAATCTCCGAGGGGACATCAAATCGCCACCGGATCACCACTGTGTAAACCCGGAACTAATGCACTATCTCCCCTGCTCCTGATTACTGATTCCTGACTCCGCGATGTTGGTACGAAAATTCGAAATTTATGCGAAACTTATCTCGAAGGATAACTCGAAGAGTCACAATCAATTGGTTAATTTGCCGGGCAGGGGAAATTCGATATGTCTCAGGCAGGCGGCCGATTGATATAAATTCGTTTCGCAAGGATATGCATTTCCGGCTAACTTATCCGATATGTGGGCTCTCTTTCCAGGGAATGTAGCAACTATAAAAGTTTGCCATTAAATTTTTTTTATTGTTCGGGGATTGTTTGCTGTTCGCCAACAAATCACTGGAGTCAAAGTCAAGAAAAATCATCGGAGAAGTCTGTGATGCGTGACAATGGGGTTTCATCTTTTTGGGGGAGAATGCTTGTGCCTTGCTCGCAAAGGAAGTGACGAACAATTTTTTCCCGGAAAAAGAATAATTTGTTGAAAAATTTCAGTCCTAGGCAATTGGTTTCGGAGCAAACCCTTCTTATTTCACGATCCCTCCATCAGTACCTTCCGGCTGTGAAGGGTGGTAATGTTAAATAATTTCAAACTTAAAGCAAAAATGTTCATTTCATTACAGGAGGGGAAGCAAAATATAATTTCTATTAACTGATTTTGCTAAAGTAAATAATGCAAAAGCTAATAAATTATATCACGTTCTTCTTTAAGATAAAATACATTTCCCTTGGGTCCAGAAAGAATAACCAAAAGTTTTATTTTATTATTTTACTTCGTAAAATTTATATTTTTTTCTTCTATAAAAGACATCACTTGGAAATGATAAATATATAGTAAACTAAAATATAAATCGTGCAATACCCATGTACATATACCTACAATCATCGATTGAGTTCACTAATCGCAGCTTGGAAAATAAATTTGGCAATTCAAATATAGAATGGATATTCGCATAGCTTCCACGAGACTTGTTTTAATATGCGTGACTCAAACGTAGAAGGAGACGAAAATCCAGAAAAAATCCTTTTAAATTAAACACTTCTACTACAAAAAATGCTCAGTGCTCTTTTCCACAACGAGTACTTTACCATAAGGTAAGTAGTTCATCAAGTTGTATATGAGTGTACAAATGGATACAAATAAATGAATGCCAAAATATCATAGTGAAGCAATAGTAGGTAGGTCGATTGTAGTGGGAACCTTATTTTTGATAGATGGCTCATTAAAGTCTCAATCAGCGCATTGCGATACCACCAGGAGATAGGGACGACACAAGAAACCATGCATTGGGGTACTAACAATTGGATTCCTTAACATAGATGGCTATGCTACTAAAATTTATGTTAGCCACTAATGTCAGGCTATCCAGGAAGGGAGAGCCCAGAGTATTCAATTTTCTTTTTGAAAGTGCTGGAGGGAACAACCAGCCGTTCGATGTGTCTGCATATTAGAGAGTGTCCCGATGAAATATAGATATATTTAGACTTAGTATTTCATGATTCATATTGCGGAGTTGCTTGGTACGTTTGAGGCTCAGTGCAAGCCAAGTATGCCTGGTTATTCTACAGATTCCTTCAAGTAGCCATGCTCTATTCCAGGATCACTTGCGAATGAACGGACATCTTATTCAGTTGTTTACGACATTCCAAAGCTGTTTTGGATGAGGTGAACACCAGTGCCGGATTAAGCCTTCGTGGGGCCTGGGGCTAAAAGTAAAATGGGACTTCGCCGAAATTCCTACTCTAATAATCAACATATAAATAGTAGTAACAATTATCGTAAATTTCAATTCAATATTAATGGGAATGGTAATCAAAATCATAATAACAACAATAATACTAGACTTAATAATTATAGACCTTTTGATGATTCAAGGTATAATAATAATAACTGGCAAAATCATCATCCAAATTATCCCAAGCCTCAACCGATGGAAGTAGATCTTATAAGTAGCAAAAAAGAGAAAAAATGCCATTCGGAAAATTTTAGATCTCGAGCCTCCAGCACACATTCCCCTTTGTAGTTGTAAAAACAAAAACTTTTCCTTTAAAATTTATAATAACACAGGAGCCACACATTCGATTATAAATACAAATTTATGTCATCCAAAATGGACAGTAAATCTCGAGACGCCAATCAAGTTAAAAACATTAAATCATACAGTAGAAATAACAGAAAAAGTGAGAATACCTTTATCCGAGGAGCTTGGCGATAGTTCAGATAGAGCTGAATTCCTTATTTGCCAATTTCATAATGAATACAACGGTCTTATAGGTAATAATATCTTACTCAAACTTGGAATAACCATCGATTACAAAAATAAGCAACTAATATCTAATCACAAAATAGTTCAAATTCATTTTGACTCACAAACATATATGAACAAAGAACTTTGTAGTCCCAGAGGACACGAGTACTTGGATATGAATATCCCTGTGAAACAGAGATAATTCGTTCATTGTACGATGTTCATAATTTCACTGTTTGTGCTAAGGTCAGAAAGATGAAGGACTCGTGCATTACGCATGAGACTCTTGAACCTTTAGAAGTCGAAAAGGTTGACGAAAGAAACTTCAGCATTATTGAAAAAAACAAACAGAGTTCCAATTCTAGAATAAATAAGATGTAATCACCTGAATTCCGAGGAAAGATCTTCACTTATCAATGTAATAAAAAACTTCACTGATATTTTGTATGATGAAAGTTCAGATCTTACTTTCACAAATCGAATAAAACATAAAATTCGAACCACTAATAACGTTCCAATCTTTTCTAAAGCCTATCGTTATCCTTACATTCACAAGGAAGCAGTTCAAAGCCAGACCCAAGAAATGCTGAATAAGAAAATAATCCGCCCTAGCAGTTCCCCATATTCCGCACCTATGTGGATCGTACCAAAGAAGGCCGATGCCAGTGGGAAAGCTAGATGGCGATTGGTTATCGACTACAGAAAACTTAATTTAGTCACGATTGACGACAAATTTCCCATCCCAAACATGGATGAAATTTTAGAAAAACTAGGAAATTGTCAGTATTTTACTACCCTCGATTTGGCAAAAGAGTTTCCCCAGATTGAGGTTGATGAAGCAGATATTCATAAAACAGCTTTTAGCGTCGAAAACGGGCACTACGAATTTTTGCGAATGCCTTTTGGTCTTAAGACGGCCCCCGCAACTTTTCAACGGTTAATGAACCAAGTATTGAGCGAATATATAAATCAAATATGTTTTGTTTATCTCGATGACATTATCATTTTCTCAACTTCCCTTCAAGAGCATCGATTCTCTTCGCAATATTTTTAAACGATTGAAAGAAGTTAATTTGAAAGTTATCCATAGCTAAATTAAATCGTAACAGAGAAGATGTAGATATTAATGAAGGACCAATATTCCTAAAAGAAACTCGAGGCGGTAAAAACCATGCAAGATTCCGTAAAGCTAATGCGAATAAACTAGATGAAGACCAGTTGATTGAATAGCAGCCCAGCTATCGGATAAAACGTTTTAATTTCCCGGAGTCACAAGGCAGTAGTACATTGCCATGATCTATGCTCGAAGAACGCTGCAATGGTTAGATATACGGAAGGATAGTTTAAGGCCAAGCTGTCCAGAGAATACACCGCAGTCAGAGTATCAGGCACGCAATCCTTAACACTAATTTTGATCCATTCGTGTAGGTTTCGATCGATTGCTTTGACTCACACCTTTTCTTGCATCAACCCTCCTTTCCGGAAAAGCAAAGTCTTCTTCCTCTGGCGATGATCCATGCTTCCTGAAAATGGTGGAGTGATCATTGTTTCTATCATGCCTGAAGAGTAAATCTTTTTAATCGAATAGCAGAGCATTTTTCTGCTGCCTCGTAAGGAGCTGCAACGGGAGCAATTTTAGTAACATAGATAGTGCCTTTGTCGGGGTAGTTCGAAGGTTCCCAGCGATTACAATGACTAAAATCACCTGACCTTGTTGACCTGACCTCGGTTTTGGTTTGATAGCTTTGCGATAGCTCGTCACTAAATAACTACACTATTCTTTTTGAAAGTGTCATTTATTCCAACCTTATTCCTGCATTTGAAAAGCCCTTCATTATCCATCCCCAAATTGTAACGTGCTTACAACAGTGTGAAATATTGTTGAGTGTAGCATGTATTTTAGGGTTAAGTATTTGTTGTATTTTATATTTTAACATGTGATTGCCTTGTTTTGGCGAAATAAATAAATAAACATTCATAAACATTTGCTCCACAATCGCCGAATAAAACCATGATACCATTCTGGATTTCAGTCCCCATCTTTTACTGGAGGTTCTTTTGCAGCATTATATTGCGCAAAATGCTTTGTGAACTCTTTCCTCAATGATCGCTATGCACGCGAATTGGGAGTCCAAAATTGCAGTTTTTTATGCAAGGGAAAACCTGTCTCATCCAATCTCCCTTTCGTGTATGCATGTTTTGGTTTAAAGAGAAATTTCATCGTAATACTCAGATGAATATATATCATGCTCTCCAATTTTTCCGGGAAAGAAATAAGAGGAAGGTGTTCCCCACTTCCTAAAAGACTTCATCAAATACGGCCTGAACATTTCTCAACATATTTACAAAAAAATATAAATCAAATGGAAAATTCGTTTTAAGCGCCTTGAAAAACTAAATTGTCCTTATTCCCTTAGGTGCAAAACTATACCACAAAACATTCAAATGTTGGTAAAATTTTAGAAAATTTAAAAAAAACTTCACTTTAATGGGAAGCGTGGTTTCGGGGACCACCACCAGACAGCACGACCACGGTTAGGCTTATTGATGGATTAAGCTCGTTGTACTTCAACTGACTTGTATAATTATTTCTATCCGCGAAGTATAACGACTGTCAATTTGTTTTTTCGTATATCTGCCTACGTCGCTATTCTATATTAGTTATTTAGCATAGGTTAGGATCTCCTAGGCAAAGTTGTCGACTTGACTAGGAGGTTCTAACCTATGCTAAATAGCTAACTTTACTTTGTTGCATAGCAAAAGAAACAATTTTCAAAATTTTCGCCTTTTATAAATATTAAACAATCATTAAAAAAACTCGTCACGCCACAGCTATATGGATATTCGGCCGCTAAAAACAATCTTGCGGCACAGGAAAGAATCCACGATTCCTGGTTTGTCGTTACGACGCAAAGAAAATAATCCTTGATTGCTTACAATGTCATAATGTCGCATGAAGCCAAAGGTTTTTTTGTACCAAATAAGCCGAACGATCTCAATCACCTCCTTGTATCAAATTCAATCTAAAAATTTCTTTCTGCCAACGCTTTAGGAGTTGCGTGAACTTTGACTTAACGACAGGTGATTTCACTGAGATACGTTCTCGTATAATCGGTTTCCTTCGTGTGGAGCTTTTGCAGTTCGACTGTCGTGACTAGCGAAACGTCAGTAAAAATTATTTTGCTAATGTTATGGCGTGTTGTGGTGATCCATGATAAGTCAAATATCTTCTTTTTTATCTTCACCAGCCGCAGAAAAGTTTCTTAACTGTAGATGGAAGGGATGTGATGAATTTTTTTAAAAAATGTTAACAAACAATAATGATGCGAACACTAAGAGATGAAACATCTAAAATAATCCAGTAATCCATCCAACTTAACGCTGAACAACCTGATGATTACTCCTAAGGAATAATATTTTAAGATGTGTTCATTTGACTTAGCCTGATTCATATATTGTTGACCTCATGAATAATATCGCGACCATGATGATAATCAATCAAAATAAGGCACAATAGAATACTTCATTGAAAAAACACATAATTTATAAACTGAAAACAACTAACATCTGATGAATTGAAAATATAATTAAATGGATTCGGGAATAAAAGCTCCCAAAAGCAAAATAAAAGACATTTTGTTATAGTCTAACTCCATAAATAGCGAACGCTAGTTAAAATTCACGATGACACTTATAATAGAGATATAATTCCTACTGACAGCATCCCTCATTATTTTATCCTTAGCTTCTATAAAATAAATTATGTCTCAATTTCTTCCACGTCCGCGGTTTCTTATTATTCCGCTTTTATATTCTCCGTAGTCCATCTGTTAAATGGTTTTGTCAGTCTTATACTATGCAAGCGTCCTGCATGCAACCCTTGGCATTCATTGTCATGCACGATGCGCTATTAATGAAAACAATAAAGCAGACAATTCAATGGGGGGATGATTTGACGGAATCCTTTAAACCACAACAAATGTGCAGAGTGTAGCGGCTCAACAAAATCTTTTTTTATATTATTTACGACTTCTCTCTGCATCCTTTCGAAAAGCCATAATGCTCCCGCGCTATTTCAAAGTGTACAACCGTTTGCAGCCTGTTGGACTTTAACACTCACTTGTCAGGACGTTCTACCGTTTTTATGGTTTCGCAACCCTAAAATGGTTGTCTCCTGGCTATGTGCGTCTGCAGTTTAATTGGGAGCAATTTCATTAGTCCGATACAATCGTTGTGAAAAGTGGGACTAAATGGGCCCTCCGGAATGTTCGATGGTTGTAAACAGGATTTCAAGAATTGTTCGGGCGTTCTTTAATGATTACATCCAATCATGGTGGAATTTATTTGAGTTTTTTATGATGACTCGAAATAATTATGGTATCTTTTTGAAATGATTGTGTACAGTTCATTATGAAGGGATGACTTTTAAGAATATTTTTGGACACCAATGCCAAAATCTTTTTATATCTTTTTAAACTCTCAGAATTAGTAATCTTTCCTTACTTTCCTAACCTTTTTCTTGGCATTTCTGTATGTTATTTCAACTAAATATAAATTAATGTCTCGCTCTCTAATGGATAAGTTGCCAGAACTCATCGATGAAACCTCTCGTCAGTTTAAGATATTGCTTTAAAGAACAATGATTCAAAAATCAGAGCAGATATGAGTTTGACATTCATCAGGTTTAGAATTCCATACAGCTTTGGACCTTCTTAAAGGATAGAAAATATTAATTATCCTAGAATTG
Source organism: Oxycera nigricornis (assembly GCA_963942545.1). Classification (NCBI taxonomy): domain Eukaryota; kingdom Metazoa; phylum Arthropoda; class Insecta; order Diptera; family Stratiomyidae; genus Oxycera; species Oxycera nigricornis. Next base: position 41,102,305 of record OZ012663.1, read on the forward strand.
GCGAACAAATTTAGCTATCTAGGTAAGGGTAAGATAGGTTGGTATTAGGTCAAAATGCATTTAGTTCCTGCAAATGTCCCCTTCTATAGGCGAACGATCAGCTCTACGTATGAAGCCTTCGCAGTGTGCCATCCATGCCTACCTGCAGGTGGTGATCAGTTTAGTATCGCTATTAAACACAACCAAAGTGGTCCTGAAAGGGGCTCGAGGCCACAATGCCTTACCCTTGGGTCAATCTGGTATCACGAAACCGGTGATGATCCTGCTGTTGGGTGAAACTTGATGGCTGTGCTTAAACCAGCATGCGAGTAAACGTTCCATGATTTCACTTTGAAGTCATCTTATCGGAGAGAATGGGAACTTCTTATGAAATCCTGAGAGTTCAACTGAGTGCCGTGACCCAAAGGTTTGCAGAGGTGTGAGTTAGACTACTGAGCTTTCAGGGTAGAATGGTGCTATCATCGGTTTATCGGAGAGCGTTAGTTTTTGCATCGTGAAAATTGGCGTCTAAAGTGGACTACGTAGTTAACGCTCCTTTGGACTTCACCTTTGCGGAAAGAAGGTGTTAAAACCACTTGAAATAATTAACAGGAAGCGATTGACCACCAGAAAGTGTAGGCGTTCGCTTGCCATTGAACATTGTGTTGCTTGCTGACAAAAGGTGCGCACCATTACAACCAGCTATCGTTAATGATGATTCTAGTGATACTTTAGTACATCGTAATAAAATGAATTTAATGAAGTAAACTTCAAATTTTATGAATTTTATGTTGGACCTCTTTTATAATATTCAGTAGGCGAGAGAATCCTGCTAGGCAGTGGCGTACCCAGGGGGGGTTACGGGTTCAAACCCCCCTTGGGTAAACAAGTTTAGCCTCGTAAATGAAACCAGACATGCAATCGGGCTAAAGTCTACCAGAATTATTTTTGGAGAACTCCAACTTTGACCGGTGGAAAAGTATGATTAAGTATGATTACATAATTATATCTTCATATCTACACCGAAGCACTAGCAAACGTACCTAGTCAAGACTTCAAAAATATGAACCCCCCCTTATCAAAATTCTGCATACGCTACTGCTGCTAGGTAAGTACATAGAGGGGCCTATCCGTATATATCATGCGGTAACACAAGCGCTAGGCTACGAAAAAGTTTACCCAGACAGCGGCATATGTGCTTGGGGAGCCCAGTTGAGGTAGTTTGTCCATTGAAATGTACAGCCACTCTGAGCACCTACTTTTCTGGACGCTTTGATAACTTCCCAGTGTATGGGAAGTTCCTATAATTGCCTCGAAATTTGAGTTTATATATAATAAATTTTTAACCTGATTTGCACAATACAGTAATCAATGTTTACAAAGTCTATAAACTTGTAACAGTTTTTGTAAAAAAAACAGCAAAAATGTTTTCATGAATACAGAAAAAAATTATATTAAAAATAAAAATAAAAAATCATTGAAATTAAGGTAAAAAGTTACCTTTTATTCTAAAGACATCGTTGTAGAGTCAATCAAAGCTGATTAACATTTGCATAAATTGACCAGATTTTCAATAGTTTTGTTAGTACCGTGTTTTTATTCTAAAGAAAAAAATTAAGCTTTGAAATTTTTTCAATCAAATTTGCCTTTGAGATGAACAACGATTTAAATTGTAAAGATTCGAGGATTGGGGATTGAGCGATCGGAGTATTAGAAGATCAGAAGAGTAGAAGATTGGGGGATAGGGAGAATTGGGCTTGTGTTATATTTTACTCTTAAAAAATGGCAATGCAAGCAAACCTAAAAGATAAGGTGCAGAACCCGCAGCCAAAATTTACACGTGCCGCCACCACTAGAGCCACTAAAGAGTTTATGCCCAAAAACTTTGGATGTCACATAGTAGGGAACCTTCCATTTAGTTGAGAAGTTTTTCAGTTAATTTTATAAAAAACCAAAGATAGCTTCTATACGAATCCTGTATAGACTTTATACGATCTCACATATTTCTTGTTTCGACTCCCATTTATGTGGGCCACTTATCTTACATGGTTGGTGATACCATGGATGAAGGCGTAGACGCACAGGCTTCCGATCAGCATGGCGTCTAGTTGGAGATTCGAAACTCCATAAAAACATTTCCAAAATGTGAAGAATAATGTAGATAGGTAGACATATGGAGTAAATACACTCTAAATTAATCGGTGTGAAGCGGTATTACCGACATTTTCCGCATTGCCAGCAAATAATTTGTATCAAATATTATTTGATCTTGGTATGATATTCTATATCACACATATTACATGCCTTTAATATGGCTATTATGAAATTTAAAGGAATTATTTATGGACTTATATGTACAGACAAATTATATTCGATTTATCCTGAATTTTGAACTATGTATGCGACCTTGTTACTTTAGTCAACCTTTATAGCCGTTGCTTTGTTTCGATGGGTGTAAAAATAAGGAATTTAGCTTTCCACTGTCCTTCTGCCTAAAAAGTGACTCATGAAACGATCAAAAAAGATGAATGCACAATTTAAAAATCTTCCAGAACATAAAGTAGACATTTCATCCATGTTTCTATGAAATATTCGAGGGGACAAATCATTTTAATAATATAAAAGTTCTTCCAAGCATCTTGTGTTCATGTAAGAACAATACTCAAGATTCTGTTAAAAAAGCCATATCTACTACCAAGGACCTCATAAAGCGATAAAAATTGGATATCCATGCAACATTAAAACATTTCTCCACTCGAGATATTTATCGGTCGACAACATAATTCAGCTTTCTGGCTTTTTGGCATGTTCATGCCTACACTATAAATTGTTGGATGACTAATGTATGCAAAAGGAGCGAATCTAAACTGGAGGGTTCCGTTGGCTATGCAGTATGAAGTTGATTGAGTCAAGGGATGATTTAGATGCATCGATACATATATTATGGTGTGTTTGTAGGGAAGTTTAAACTGCATTGAATCAAAATTATCAACGTGTTGATCTTCTGTACAAGTAGAGTTTTAAAATGTTCATTGGTTAACCCTCCTTCTTGACGAATAAGAACGAGTTCAAACTTTTCTGAGCATCGATATTTTTCCTACAATTTAAACGGGTTGGTCCTTGCTAACCCTACTCTGCACTTTTTTCCACGCAGAGGGTTCTAAGTGCAGCTTTCTCGAACGTCTTTCGAATTGATGGCACGAAAACAAAACACGACTAAGTGACAACATCGTCCAAGTCATTTGTCAGCCCGAGCTCGCATCGCCTGCCTAAGACGACATGGCCAGGATATAGACCCCGCATTGGGAAAATCTTATCCACCACTGTGACTGTGCTATGAAGTGAACGAGCAATTACAGAGAGTCGAGGGTTACAAGATAACAAACTTTGTCAACCCACCACTTCACCCCATTGAGTTTTAGTCCCTGCACGGGCTGCGTTGTCCGCAGGATGTTTGTGTTTCGTGAAATTTTAGACGCTCGCAGTTCCTGCTCACTCAAGCGATTCCTTCATATCGATAATCGAAATTTATTATATGTACATCAACAACGGAATCGGAAGTTTTTCTATTTTCTAATCTGAACATCTCTTCTCTATATGTCAGCTTCGATGGAGTAATTTATGAACGACGAGAGGCTGAGGCTTACTCCCTGGTTTCATGTCCTGGCGTTCAAGCTCGGGATTTCAAACTGATAATCATAAAATGAGAGATGCGAAAATTGCAACAATAAAGATAAAATCTTTATGAATTTTTCAAGACCAGTCGAAATGACTTTTGATTAATTGTGGCGCAACAAAAGGATCCGAATTGTTTTGTCAGTGAGTGGGGCATGCATAGTTGAAATGGTCCTTGGAAGTTATTCAGACGTGATGGCGACTAAAACCAATTCCAACTTAACTAAAGCTGTTTAAGGAGCTTCAGAAGAGTATTTTCCATTTAGCGATTTATTTGATGTACTTCAACTAATTCATTCGGGATTGAAAATGTCATTCATTTTTGATTATGGATAAACATATTTTCATGATTAAAAATGCTTGAGTATGATTCCTATTCATATATAAAAGATATAATATCAATGAGTTCTGTACTAACTTGGCAGACAAAAAATATAAACACTACTTTAAAGTTTAAAGGAGTCTGGTGAACTTGTTGCACTGTTTTGGTCACTCTTGACATTTAGTCAGGAACGAAGCAGCATTTTTAACAACATCTACAACCAATATTTTTGAATCAACATCACGGGTTTAATGTACCAAGTAAATTTGAAATCCTCTATCATAATATTTTCGGACGCCAATTGCAGGAAACGAAAATTTCTAGTACAGAGGGTCTGTATTTTTGTGGAAATAATTCGTGTAAGTATACCTGTACACGTCGCATTCCCGTTCATACCGATTTCCGATAAGTTTAAACGACCCAGTTCTAAGGGAATTACCAACATATGAGGCTATTCTGAGTATCGTTTAAGCATCTGCAGTGACTCACCCGTGAACTTAAATTTGAACTCGTTTCATTCCGCCGAGCTATGGTGACTTCTGACCCTTGTCAGCTGATCGTCAAAGCTGACGCTCCTCTAGTTCGCAGCCAAAACATTGTATGGAGTGGAGTGTGTAATTTTAATTTTTCTCGACGGTCTCGCGTTGATATTGTCTAGGGTTGGGACTCATTAAAAATAACACGAGTTGTACTGGTGTAGTCACTGGGTAAGTGCTGCATTTCCGAGAAATGTGGTCCGGTATTCTCATCGGTGTCACGTAAATACCAGTTAACCTCACGAGGCCATTACCAATTCTACAGTATTCAAAGGACTCACAAACGATGCCGGGGATATTATCACATACAGCACTAACCTCGTTGATAGTCCCACCGATCGCGGCAACTTAGCAGTAATAATCGCAGATATAAGACAGTCCGCAGGAAAATCAAACAACAATAGATTATCCTGAAATATAATCATAAAAATGGTGGTAAATATGTAGCACCTTGGCATAAACAACACTATCCATGTCGAAACGAGAGCGCATCCTTCAGTGCCTTTGCCATGACACGACGGCATCAGCAGTTCGAATCAAACATCAAGAGCAAACCGCTTTCGAAGCTACGCTTAGTGTTGATAATAGTTTTAAGTGTCCATTTTTAACTTTTCCAGTCATTATAATGAAAAATTCTATTGAAGTTTATGTTGATAACGATTAACAAATGGCTGCTTAAGGGATACAAGAAAATTTAAGAGAACGTTTATAACGGAGGATAAATTATCGAGTCTGAATGAGAGCGACTAAGATATGGATGATGATACATAAACACATAAATCATGCAGAAACTCCGCAAAGGTTTTTTTAACGGAAATACAAAATTTTTAATTTAAAATGTGTTTAATAAAATTGCTACACAAAAATGAATTTTTAAATTCATATACAGTGTCTTTCATAAAAACGTATTGCCAAAAAAAGCATGCAAATACTATGAATTGCTTGGGTTAAATTTATTTTTTCAAGTACATAGGAATACTTTTTTCGCAATTATATCAATATGAAACCCAATCAGCATTACTATCAATTATCGCCTGATACCTTTTTGTACAACTCTGGCTCAATTTCTGTGCGTGTTCCATAGAAAAACCTTGTCATATCCTCTTGAGGGCCCGCATGAGCTGCCATGTGGTGTACGGTTATATATTTCCCTTCTAGTTTCACCTTCTTTAGTGACCACACGTTTTTTAACGGATTTGTATCTGAACTTTGTGATGGCCAATCCACAGATTTCCTCTTTCCAGCTTGTACAGAGACGACTCCGAAGTTTAGGATCGTTGTCCTCTTACACAATCCAATCACGATTGTCGACTCCATATAAACTCTAAGCAGATTTAAGCAAACCATTTTTATAAAGTTTGATCATTAATTTCATTAATCAGGATTTTCGTTAAAACGATTATCTTCTCGAATCCCCTTTTTGGAAAGCATCCGTAAACGTGCACCTTTGCCGGATTTTTTACTGTACACCGCAAAATTCTTTCACCATTTTCCATCCAGGCTCTCTTTCAGTAATTACATAATACAAATGAAGATTCGTCAGTAAAAAGCACGTTGCTCCAATCACAGTTCAAACTTCGCTTGGCCCAACTTAGGTCTCTTTTCGATATGCTTTTCGGTCAACAACTGCTTTGCAAGCGTTCATCTATTTTTGATGCCAGATTCTTGCAATCTCCTCCTTATCGTACTAGTTGATACTCAATGCCGAGTTCTTCTCAAACAAGCTACAGATGACCTTATCTTGCCTTTTAGAGGTCGCTCTCAAAGTACCTCTACCGGCTCATCGGCAACATTACCAGACTCTTTAAAAATCTAGCGGTAGAGGAAGACGCCTCCACCACCTGATCGTCCTCTTCCAAAGCCTCGACATCCTCGTCCTCGTTATCTTCCTTGCCCTCCTCCTTAACTTCCCAGTATATGGGAAGGTCTTGTAATCGCCTCGAAAATCGAAATTGAAATTTTCAACATTTCTTTACGTTTTGAGGTCTATAGAGTATATATAAAGTGTTTTTAGAAAGGGAGATGTATGTGTGTGTGTGTGTGTACGTACGTACGTACGTTGGTGGACAGTTTTTTCTACGAGCATAACTCACGTAAACAAAGTTGTATTGACTTCGTTGAGGTGTCAATCGAAGCGTCTTTGCAATTTTAAGAGCTGATTAGTTTTTGGTATACTTCGGTCGGGGGGGTTTGCTGTTTTGCCCGTTTGAAGGTCATTTCTGTCATGCGTTATATCTCGCGAACCCAACGTAAGATTTGCATGGTTGAGGTGTCAATCGACGCATATTGACATTAATGTGATTCTATCAAGTTTCTAAAAAAATTCTTGGAGCCGTTTTTGAATTTTTTTAAAAAAAGTGCAAAAAATTGTTTTTTTTTTTTAAAACAATAAATTTTTAACCTTATTTTCAAGTCCAAGCAATCAATGTTTGTAAAATTTATACACTCCAAACAATGTTTGTAAAAACAACATCAAAACTTTTTCTCATGATTATGTAAAAAAATAAATTAAAAATTAAAAATCATTAAAAGTCATCATGATTTTCAAGGTCATTTTTATCATTCACTAGATCTCACGAACCAGATATAATATTTGCATCAATGAATATCAGCTGACGTATATTAACATCTTTGTGAAGTTTTCAACATTAAAAAAATTCGTTTCAGCCATTTTTTTAGTTTAATAGAAGAAAATGCGAAAAATTTTGTTGTTTTTTTCATAAAAAAATATTTTTTTTTACTTGATTTGCACTGCACAGTGATACCAGTTTATAAAATTTATACATTCTTATCAGTTTTTGAAGAGAAAACAGCAAAAAAATTTTCCATGATTATGAAAAAAATAAAATAAAAAATAAAAAATCATTCATGTAAAGAGGGTTCATACGAATGATATTAGTTTATATCTTTTATTCTAACAAAATTGTTGTAAATTCAATCAAAGTGTTATAATATTCACATAATTTGAGCAGATTTTTAATAGTTTTTATAGTCTTTTAATTAAAAAAACTGCTTAAATTTTGAAAACCAACAAAATTTCAATCAAATTTGCATTTGCGGTATCAACGCTTTGAATGGTAAAATGATTTGTAGTCAATACTTTGCCAGATCATATGCTTTAAAAAGCTTTCATCGAATAAAAAATTGTAGTTTTTAGTAGATTCATTCTTTAGTAATCGTAAGATTTCAATAACCATCATCATTTGTAATACATTTCACTTTTTACATGCAATTGAACCTATTTTTGACTGCATATACAAAATTTTCAAGACCAAAAAGGCCTCCACCGATTGATCCGCGTGAATATTCAATCTGTCCTCATCGACCAAAAACCTTACGTAATCAATGGACCCTCCCATAGACGATATGATTCATATTAACTCATTCCTGTTACTGCTATGAATACCTCTCATTGTTGTAATGTTGTTGATGTTTATGTAGATATTACTGGGAAGTTGACCGTGTGGACCTCAAGGGTCGCACCTCGCGGCTTGTTTGATGTTGTTTTGACAAACATTGTCAATACGCGTTGATTAACACCTCAATCATGCAAATTTTATGTTGGGTTCGCGAGATATAACGCATGACAGAAATGACCTTCAAACGGGCAAAACAGCAAACCCCCCCGACCGAAGTATACCAAAAACTAATCAGCTCTTAAGATTGCAAAGACGCTTCGATTGACACCTCAACGAAGTCAATACAACTTTGTTTACGTGAGTTATGCTCGTAGAAAAAACTGTCCACGAACGCACGTACGTACGTACGTACACACACACACACATACATCTTCCTTTCTAAAAACACTTTATATATACTCTATAGACCTCAAAACGTAAAGAAATGTTGAAAATTTCAATTTCGATTTTCGAGGCGATTACAAGACCTTCCCATATACTGGGAAGTTAAAAATTTTCTCATGATAACGTAAAAAATTAAATTAAAAATTAAAAATCATTAAAAGTCATCATGATTTTCAAGGTCATTTCTATCATTCACTATATCTCACGAACCAGAAATAATATTTGCATCAATATGGTGTCAGCTGACGTATATTAACATCTTTGTGAAGTTTTCAACATTATAAAAATTCGTTTCAGCCATTTTTTTGATTTAATAGAAGAAAATGCGAAAATTTTTGGTTTTTTTCATAAAAAAATATTTTTTTAACTTGATTTGCACTGCACAGTGATACCAGTTTATAAAATTTATACATTCTTATCAGTTTTTGAAGAGAAAGCAGCAAAAAAAATTTCCATGATTATGAAAAAAATCAAATAAAAAATAAATAAATGTGGTCTAAGTGTGACCCTTGAGGCCCACACGACTAACTTCCCAGTGGGATGAATAAAATGCTATAATTTGCTTTTATTATTAATTACTATTATTATTAATTACTATTATTAAACATTATTATTCTAAATTAATATAATTACTTTTATTATTTTTATCAATTTTTTATCTAACCACAAAAGCTTTGGTACAGGAAGACGTCCCCACCACCTGCTCATCCTCTACCAAAGCCTCGGCAACCTCGTCCTCTTTGTCCTCGTCATTCTTCTTGTCCTCCACTTCGTCCTCAACCTCATTCTCCATCTCGTGTTCGGAATCCACAACTATTATTGAGGGTATTTAATTATTATTTACAATATTCATTCGTTATTAAGAATGTTTGACCGTTACTGAATAATTATAATTGACTTTATATATATAATATCAAATTATAATCAATATTATTTGATTGTTATTAACAATATTAAATTATTATATACAATTATTATATACAATATCCAAATATCCAAATATCACCCAAACCTGATAATATAAGTTTGGAATTTTATAAATTAATCTTTATTTTGTTTGAAATAACATTTTTGGAAAATTTCATCACAATTTTGCTAGAACGCACAATAATAACAACATTACTTTGAAGGTATTTGGTATCTGGATGAATTAATAGTGCGTATCCACAGTTTAAAAATAAGCAATTTTTAGTCGTTTTTTCAGTTTTTTCATCCTAAATAAAAAACGGCCCAACCGATTTTGCTGAAAAGTCATTCAGTTTTAAGTTACGTGATTACGCGTCAAATGAAACCCGTCCCACGTCAATCCGATCCTTGGTTGTCGAGATAATCGAGACGAAAAATTATTCCGAACGCACATACGCACATCCGCACATACACACATACGTACATACACACTCACACACATCTCTCTAAAAACGATGGATTTGAGTTCTAGAGACCTTAAAACGTGAAGATATGTCAAAATTTGGGATTCGCAAAATCGACCCCATTACAATAACTTCCCATAGGGAACTGGGAAGTTAAAAATCATTCATGTAAATCTGTCCTCATCGACCAAAAACCTTACGTAATCAATGGACCCTCCCGTAGACGATTTGATTCACATTAACTCATTCCTGTTACTGCTATGAATACCTCGCATTGTTATTACTTAAAGTAGTATTATTTTCAAAATTATTATTGTGTTTAATGTTGTTGGTGTTTATGTAGATATTACTGGGAAGTTGACCGTGTGGACCTCAAGAGTCACACTACGCGGCTTGTTTGTCTTTTTTCAGTTTTTTTCATTCTCAATGAAAAACGGCTTAAGCGATTTTACTGAAAACACATTCAGTTCTAAGTTACGTAATTACACGTCGAATGAAACCAGCTCCACGTCAATGTGATCTTTCCCAGTGGGACCAGTAATGCTTACTGCATCGATTCTATAATCATTCTTCGGAAGCTAATACGGATCGTTTTCGCAATACCGCATCGATTACTTTAACATGGCGATGTCATTGGCAGGATCCGTGCTAACTCCATTTCGCATTGCCAGGAAGCCAAGGGCGGATCCAGCATTTGACTCAGGGGGGTCACTGCTGGAATCAATGCCTCAGAATGTGTTCCGTAATGCTTTCTTGGTAATCGGTGCTGGAATGCATTACTTAGAATCATTGATGGAATGCATTCCGAAGAATTGATTCCAGCATCGCTTCCTGGTAATTAATGCGAAATAGAGTTAGTACGGATCAGTGGCGTACCCAAGGGGGGGGTTTACAGGTTCAAACCCCCCCCCCCCCTTGAAGAAGAATTGAATGCTGAGTTGACTCTGTGGTACAGAAAGATAGGGCATCTTGAAATAGTAAACCGCCCAAAAACGGTCATAGATGGGTTAAGCATGTGTAATTCAAACATTTTGCCGAATATATAGAAATCGCTAGAAATATTGGCTGTTCTCCAAGTATCTACGTTTACAAACGAAAGATCATTTTCAACATTACGACGACTAAAAACATACTTGCAAAATTCCACTAGCAATGAACGGCTAAATGGATTGGCACTTCTAAATATTAGTGGAGATCTCACTCCATCTACAGAAGATGTGTTAAATAAGGTAATGAAAAAAATCGTCGTTTAGATATTTCACTATAATTTTATCCGGTGAAGCATTCTGTTTTATGCTTGGACATAAAATTTAAATCCCATTTCACACTGTTTCTCACCGTTACTGTACAAGTAGATGAGTTTTGAATACTAAGTTTGTATCATTATCGGCATTTTAAAACTTTGATCACCTCGCGTAAATTTAAAAAATTCGAAGATTCGAATGTTATGGATTATATATCTCAAGCATATTTTTTTTTCAATGTTGGGAGGTGGAAATCTTCAAAAGATACCGATCAGCTCCTGCCTCTCGGCATGCCGGATTTCTACCGACTAAAACCACTTCCGTTTCCTTCAATCATTCTCTCCATCAAAATTTAGTAACTCTCCGTATTTAAAATTTTAGGACATAGTACTTCCCAGACGATAAGAATCGGTATAAGGGATAGTACCAAATCTGTAAATTTTAGTGCCTTTTATTTAGATTGATAGTTCAGACTATATGTTTATGAATTATTTCCTGTTGATTACATGTTTGGTTTTGAGTTTAGTTGAGCTGATTGTACTTGTGACTTACTGCGAAAGTTGGTCCTGAAAGAGATATTTTTTAGTGTCGTTTTAAAGGAAGTTGGGTTCGCTATGTTTTTAATTTTGTCCGGTAGTGTATTGTAAAAGTTGGCTGCTTTGTTGAAGGGGTCTTCTTTTAGCCGATCAGTTCTGGCAAATGCTATAGCTATATCATTCATGTTTCTCATTCTGTAAGTGTTTCCCTCTCAATTCTATCTAATTTCACAGTGGTGTACTCATTACGGTGTGAATTCTTATGTATGAATTTAGCTCTTTCCATGGAAATCATGCCTTGCAAATTCAATTCTTGGGCTGTTTTGTAAACTTCGCTCGTTGGAGTTAGCATAGGGAGATTGTAAATGATCTTATACGCCTTGGTTACTAATCTGAAGATGATCATGAGGTTACCTTTAGAAGTTTGGCTCCAATTCAAGATGCTGTAGGAAATATTGGAAAGGAGATGCGCATACATAATTTGGATTTTTTTCTTTGGAAAGAAGTAGAAGCGACGTAGAAGACCAATGAAGACAGCCAGTTTTTTCCTTAGATCATTTATATGTGGAGTCCATAAGGCTTCGTCATTGCCTGGGAAGAGGTTGGTAAAAATAATAATCGATGGCGCAACCGCCAAAATTAGGTCTTCCGGCAATATTAGAGTTATTTCATTTACTTGACCAATGAAACATTAGGATGTGAAGTGGTCAGAAACACGCTCACCCGTGACTATTACCCTCATTTGATTCAGGTTCTCATTCACAGCTGAGTGAAATGATAGTGCGGCATCAAATCTCATTTCCGAAAACTATTTGTCGACAAGGAGCCTTGAACTAGGATTAACCACTAAGCCACCCACTTTAACAATTATTCGCCGAGACACTCTGGAACGTGGGAGTTGAGTGAGATTCAGTATCTCTACGCAATTAGATCTTTCATCTATTTCACAGTAAAACCCATATGGGCCTGATTTACGGCCTATCGTGCTTTAGAGATCTCACCTAGGGGTGATACGGGCATAGTTTGCACAAATTGGATCCGTGTGTGCCGTTATCTTTTACTTATTGTATGAAGCCTAGCAAATTTATATATAGATAAAGAGTTGGTACGAACATTAGAATATGGTCACCTGATTGAAAGTTTTCGAAGTAAAATTCCAGACAAGTGTAATTTATTTAATTCGCACCCATATCTTAGTAGCAACAGTTATATTTTTGAGTGTTTCTTTCTATCTTTGATCCGAACCCTCAAAAATGGATTGTTTTATTTTGTCATATGATTTGTAATCTGAGGATTAGGCCTATTGGGCACACCTCATTAAAAAAACGCGTACAAAAAGTCTACCTCATGCGTTACGTGGAAATGACGACAAATTTGCTTGAAAGCGTAGAGTTGCTTCCCTGTATGGGCTGCAAACAAGCTTAGCCAGCCCTGATTACGATAATACTCTGCCTGTGCTTAGTGACAGTTCACTTTCCCACGGCATTTACTTCATTAGTTGCTTTCTTTTCTGGCCTGTAGGTATTGAAGGCGTTTCAATATATGTACTTGCAAACATGCATATACACTTTACGGTTCCAAGGAAGTATACAGATACAGTGTAGATTCTTTCACACATCAAGCGCATAGTTTTATAATTTGAACGAAAATATCATCAATGATTCAAGTAAATGAAACCAGCATGCAATTGGGCTAAAGTCTGCCAGAATTATTTTTGGAGGACTCCAACTTTGACCGTTGAAAAAGTATGATTAAGTGTGATTACATAATTATATCTTCATATCTACACCGAAGCACTAGCAAACGTACCTAGTCAAGACTTAAAAAATATGACCCCCCCTTATCAAAATCCTGGGTACGCTACTGGTACGGATCCTGCCAATGACACCGCCATGTTAAAGTAATTGATTCGGTAATGGGGAAACGATCCACATTAACTCCAAAGAATGATTACGGAATCGATGCAGTCAGCATTCACAGTCCTCGAGAATAGCGCGGTATAGCAAACTGTTTGAAACTGAGATGAAAAATTGAAACACATGTATTATTGTTGGTTATTTGTTGTCAAAATGATTGGAAAGAAGATCGGTGTAGATCCCTCGCATAGTTGGAAAAACCCTACCTAATTTGACGCAATTACTGGTAAGAAAAGACACAGTTTTATTTTTAGCTATGTATTAGAAAGGTCTTTAAAGGATTTATTATGACTTCGAGGAAACTAAGGACGTTAAACCTAGAGACAAAAATACATATTATAAATAAAATTGAAGAAGGAAACATGAAAAAAAGATATTGCACGTGAATTCCACATACCAGCAAATACATTGTCGTCAATATGGAGTAAAAGAGAAGATTTGAAACGTCGGTATTCAAGTCCCAGCATGAATGGGAAAATGAAGCGGAATAGGGTATGTACATACAAGATAGTTAATAATGCCATGCCTTAATGGTTCAAAGATATGCGTAGCAGTAATTTACCAGTGAGTGGCCCTATTTTAAAGCAAAAGACCCTAGAAATAGCCGAAAGCTCAAATAACTTTGATTTTAAAGCTAGTGATGGTTGGCTAAATCGCTTCAAATCCAGATATGGAATTTCAGGAAAAGTAATATCGGGCGAAAGTGCATCAGTTAACCATGAAAAAAGTGTTCAGTGGAAAACAAATTTACCAAAATTGCTTAAAGATTTCAAACCTGAAAATGTTTTCAATGTAGACGAGACTGGTGTTTTTTTCAAGTGTCTGCCAACCATAGTCTATGGATACAATAGTCGTTAAACTTAGAGTAAAAAGTGGACTATCAATTTTCAACGTCGAGTAGCTCCGAGCAACTACCAAAAGCTTCAAGCTTTAAGCACGAGCATATGCTTTGCTCTGCTTTACACCTGTATTTCCTATAGTTGTTTCGCTGGGATCTCTCTTAAATTTCTCGTAATGCTCTCTTAAATTAAGTTTTAAAGCTCAGTGTATTTCATTTCCCCACCTAGAGTTTTCCCACTGTATATTGTATACACTGTGCTGCCAACAAGAACCCTAGCTTTTAAGGGGGGAAAGTGCTTTGGAGGCAAGCATAGCAAAGATAGAGTGACTTGTCTCGTAGGATCTAATATGACTGGAACAGAGAAACTCAAACTGTTAATCATCGGTAAAAGTAAAAATCCACGCTGTTTCCGTCTTATTAAATCCTTACCTGTGGACTACTTAGCCAACAAACGGTCGTGGATGAATGGCGATATTTTTTCCCAATGGCTTTTGAAGCTTGATGCTAAGTTTGGCAAAACGAAGCGAAAGGTTTTGCTATTAGTTGATAACTGTCCAGCTCATCCTAAACAGGTACAAGGAAAACTAAAATTCATAAAGTTAGAATATTTTCCCGCAAATATGACTTTGGCAGTTCAGCTCATGGATTTAGGCATAATACAAAATTTGAAAACACATTATAGGCGACGCATACTAGCTAAGATATTACATGCTCAAGAATGTAGAAATAAAATGCAGCAGATTACATTGTTGGATTTTGTACGTGAAATTTCCAAGGCCTGGAATGAAGACGTTACTTCACTGACAATTAAGGCATTGCTTTCAGAAAGCAGGGTTTAAAATCGAGGATGATTGGCTTGAAGAAGACGATATTCCCCTTGCTCAATTGCAACAAGCAACAAATAACGAAAATGCCGAAGGTGATATTGACAGCATCTGGAAAAGTTTACACGCTACAGATTATGATACGGGAGATTGCGACTGGGAAGATTATCTGTGTGTTAATGATGATTTGCTAGTAGCTGAACCTCCTGACGTGGATCAAATTTTGAACTACATTACTACGGATGACAATAATGTAAGCGATGAGGAAGACGATTCAGAAGAATGTAGTGTTTCGGAGCCCCAAAGGAAGCAATCACAACATTATATAACGCTGTTGAGACAACTGAAAACGTCCCAGATGAAATATATAATAGTTTATTTAACCTCGATAAATTTTTCACCAAAATAAATAATATTCACCAACAATCTAGAATAACAGACTTTTTCAAGTCATACCACATAATTTGCAGAACTTTTCAAGGGAGGAAGCCAATTGTGTGAATTTTTGATGATTTCATATTGAATATTAAATTCTAATATTAAGGTTTTTGGTTTTTATATGAGCAAATGAACATTTTTGGTGATTAAAATAAATAAGTATGTATGTATGTACTTAATATTCTCCACAATGGCTACACATTCTCTAAGTGGAATTCATCCTTAAATCTCTCTACGTCGAACTAATTAGTCTGGCAAATGGCAATTCGACTTAAAGGACTTTGACTGTACATAAAATATAAATATTTATGATAATGATTGTGTATGATAAAACTAAAACAATAACTTAAAAACTAACAAAAAACACAAAACTATTAAATATGTATGTACATGTAACTAACAAGTTTTTTTAAACTTTAAAACCAAAAATTAAGACTACGAAACTGTTGTCTTCTTCCTGGCTACGCATGCTTCCTTGAAAATTCGATTTTTGTATATTTTCAAGGCATGCTTGAATTCTTTCGTGAAATAAGCCTCGCAATATCCATTCTTGGAAAGCGCTTCTGTGGAAAAAACAAAACAATTATTCCGGAATAGAACTTGCCGTGTTAGAAAATGTATACTAACTAAATATAGTTCCACATAAATTTTTGCATGTCTTCAGCGCGTCTTTCCCTCTTATATGTATGTATCTGATATGTTATCATCGCTTCATTTTTGCAATACTAGGTAATGTATAGAAATTTTCAATCACTCAATGATTACTTTTCAGATTTCCTAAGCATCGATGAAATCTTGCATTACCAAAGAATTGATTCCAAAAAGTCCGACTGGGTTGGTTATTGAGATAATCGAGACGAAAAATAATTCCGTACATACACACTCACAGACATCTTTATAAAAATGATGGATTTGGATTCTAGAGACCTTAAAACTTTGAGATATGTCAAAATTTGGGATTCGCGAAATCGGCCCCATTACAATAACTTCCCACTGGGAAGTTAATAAACGACGAAGATATTATTGTTAGAAATGCCACGATTGAATATTTTCTTAATGCAATTCTCGCATTGAAATGGGATACATCTTTAACAACCATTTTAGCAATGCATACAAGCAATTGATTCCAGCAAACAAGAGTAACCACTTGCGTGTCAGCTTTTTAAACAGACAATGCTCGCCAAGCAAACATTCATCTTTGCTCCGGCTAACAACATTGAAGAAATGAAATACTATTTGAATTGTCACCCTCATTCTATTCGAATACCGCGCAAAAATATGATTGCATTTTATCTGTCCTACACGCTCCGCCTTGCTTTCTCACAAAAAGGATACATTTACAAAAACTCAAAAAAAGAAAAACTTCCAGCAAATCCATCGCCATTGTCACAACCGCGCAGACAAGAAGATATTTTCCCATCCACTTCAAGTCAAACAACCCATAAAAAGCCAACGAGAAAATGTTCTAAAGTCGAGGCTGAACGTAGGAAAAATGTCTGCGACGACGTTGTGAAAAAACTTCGTATTGAAAGACATTTGCCTGGCGCCAACATTTTCCCACAATTTATCAAATGAGAAATTTATTTTGTTTCGTGGCTCGGCTTAGAAAAATGAAATTCAGATTGTTTATTGAGCTGATATTTGAAGCTATTGTGTTTGATACAAGTGATAGTAATGCAAGGTTTGAAATTTGTTCATAAAATGTACACTTTGTAGAAGAAGGACCATAAAGGCTCGATTGACAAGACAAATGCAATGTGTATTTTGTGTATTTTGTGTATCTTCGAAAAATAAACAAAAAAATCGGTTTTTCATATGCCACTTATCTTGATTTCCAGAAACATCCTTCTAATTCATCTACAGTAGAGCGTCGGTTATCCGAACTAATTGGGGGACATGTGTGTTCGGGAAATCGGTTTTTTTCGGATAACTGAACTGTATTAATTCAGCCATACTTATTTTTCCACAGGTGAATTCAAACAATATTTACATACACATTTTTATATTTAATGACAAAAATGAACTCAACAAAAAATGCAGTCTTGTATTAAAACATGTGCTAAGTACAATTAACGCTTAAAAAATCTTCAATTTTCGTCTGCCGAAGCAAGCCTACCCGTTTACGAGCGGCTAGATCACGTATTTTTTTAAGGACGGATATTTGATACTGATCGCTCTCAGTTTGTGTTTCAAACCAACGCAAGGCAGTATCTAAACAAGTAAACCAGTGGCGGCTCGTGGGAGTTAAGTATGGTGAGGCTACTGGTACGAATTTTTCTATCACCAATATAAGTTCTTATGTGAGTTTCCACTCCACCCAAGAGGTACCACATGTGGAGCGTAAAGCGATTTTAAGTGATTAGTTTCCCCAAAAGTAGATTCGCTGGCAATCAAAGATATATTCCTATTATCGTGTTTTGAATAACATTTAAAGCTTTAATAAAAGTTCAGTGCACTCTGAATAAAAAAAATTGTTTAAAAACATTTGAATTCTTGCAACGAAATAACTTTTAGGCCTGTCGCACTTTTCAAAATAAATAATTTCTCTACCAAAATAAATGCAACAAAAACAACAATAACAATCAAAAAAACTAGTAATAAATAAATTCAACTAAAGCAACAATAACAAGAGCAAAAACCATCAATAAATAAATTCAGCAAAAACAGTTTTACATTGTGTATAGTTCTTCAATCAACATCAACAACAAAAGCAATTTTTTTATCTAGACGTTTTATTTGTATAAATATTCAGCACGTCGATTTTTTTGTTGAGCAAACAAGTCAATCACCCTTTCATTCAATTTGGGTATTTCTTTAATGAATTTATTACAAACAGAGAGTACTGCAAGCGAATTGAGACGACTTTGGTCCATGGTGCTCGATTTGTAACTTTTGATATTTTTTAGGGTATTGAAGCATCTTTCCGACTCTGCAGTAGTAAGCGGCATTGTTAAAACTATTCCTATTAACTTACTTGTTTCTTGGAAAGACGAACAAAGGTTATTATCTTTAAAAAAACTGTAAAGCTGAACAATGGAAGACATATTTTGAAACATTTCGTTCGAATAGCGTAATATTAATTAAATTTTCTACCGAATTCATATTTTGAAAATACCGAAATTTCTTTACTTAAATTGAAATTTAAACTTCTAGCAAGTTTTAACACATGCAAGGAAAATCTTGTTAAAAAGCACTACAAAACTTTAAAAAATACCAAACACTACGAAGGCACACTAAGTACTAATATCATGCACTACACTGATGAGACTACTTTTGCATTAACAGTCATCACCTTCACCCCTTCGGCCCGTCGTAAAAAAATGTTGCTCATGCCTGCTCAAAGATATTATCCAGGCCATGCCAAGAATAAACGTTGTCGAAGCACTGAACGGGCTGCATAAGATTAGCCGGTCCGCGAAGTATACACATGTTATTTCAAACACGCACACTCCCGCCGCTTCAGCATAGTATTCACGCAGCCATTCAAATCGAAATACTGTTAATCGGGGCTAGATTGATGTAGCCCTTTCCTCATAGTAAAGGTGGAAAATTGTCAAAGAGAAAATAAGTTTGAGTTTTACTCTTAGCTTTTACTCGGTGCAGGCACAACGAAGCGAGTCGAAGAGAAAAACAAATTGTTCTACAGTGCGTGGTAAGAAGATTATGTGAAAGTAAACTACAGCATGGGCGAAAAAATGCTACATTGAAATGAAATGAAATTACGAAAACTATATTGAAATCTTAAATGATATTTATTATAATATAGGCTCATCAATAAGTGGTGGGGCTGAGCCCCACTAGCCCCAAAGGTAGAGCCGCCACTGAAGTAAGCGCTTTAGAAGCACCAATTATGTTTTCATTTTCATTATCTGAACTTGCAGTTGATGAGCTGCTAGCGGTGGCGTCAGTTTTATTGGTCATGAGGGCTAAAGTTTCGCTATCCGGCATAATTTGTTCCCCGGGATCATCATCGTCGAAATCCATCCACCTTTGAACCTCTCCTTCATCACATTCGTCACAATTGAGTTTTTTTAGCATATCTTTTATTTCAGAGATGTCTTCCTGCTTTTCATTTACACATTCACTTTCAGGATTTTCCATAAAACACAAAACTTTATCCCACGCTTTCTTCAAGTACTGCTCTTTTACACTGTCCCATGCTGTTCCGATCATGTAGGACACGTCTTTCAAATTATTCTTTTGATGATTTCTTATCAAGCTTTCTTCTCCCTCTTCTTCTTCTTCTTCTTCTTCTTCTTTTTCTTCTTCTTTTTCTTCTTCTTTTTCTTCCAAAAGTAACTTGCGTAACAATTCTTATATCTTCAATAGTAGTTCGGATAAGCGGTCGTTCGGTTGATCGACGTTCGGATAATCGACGCTCTACTGTAATTTAAAAGTAGATTACTCTACAGGAGATCCCCTAATCTTATACAATATATTAATACTGCATTACAGTCAACTATTGCTAACTTCAATTCAAATGTAATTTAAATCATCGTGAGACGGAATGAAATTTTATATACCAACGAATAATTATCTATTATTGTTGTCTTTATTATTTATGTAATCCTAGTTAATCCTAGTTATATATCGAGATGCGTCTCAAAGCAGAAGTAGTTGGAAGTATCAATACTCGTCACTCCTCCTTTTCATTGAAGTATTTCAAATATTCAATGGGTGGACGAAAAATTCTTGACTTTGTTCTACCAAACATTCACCACTGAACTATGCTGCAATCATCAGTCTTTGATAGCTTTTTTATGCAAGAAATTTTTTCTGTTCACTTTTGGTTTTTAAAGATTATATAACTTCCAATCAGAAAATGGCATTGTCCATATATTAAAAGATCGACGAATTTTAACATGACGATGTCCTTGCAAAATAATGCATTACCTCTTCGATGACCGGATAAAGTAATCGAAGAGCGTTCGTTGACGACTCCCTCGATATGTAATGTATAAATGAGATTTCTGATAATGCATCTAAGAAACAGGACGAAATGCATATGCAAGATATATTTCGTTAAGTTGAACAAGTACATTCAATTCCAATAGTCGATGACTTCTTAATACACCACCATCTGTACTAATTGAATTATTTCCTAGTTTGGCTAGTAAATTGTTAAAACACTTTCAATGTTTAACCCTTCAAGACTCCCGCGTTTCAATATAATGTTACTACTCATGCGACTCATTAACTCGAGGCTATGCCAAAGCCACTCTAATAACATTTGTAATTTATTCTTTATTGTGATAATATGAGGATAGTTGAAATGTTATTCAAGATTGTGTGCCGGGATTTTCTAGACTGACGTACTGAGTACGTTGTGCGAGCAGTCAAGGGTTATAGAAAAAAACTAGAGGTTTTTATGTGCGGGAAATTTCCCAGAAATTTGAGAATTAGGAAACACTGATTAAAAGTATACCTTGTGTTTGAAATATAAATGCATATATTGTACGCAGAACCCTTTGCTAAATTATTATAGGCCACTAAATCCGAATGCATTAAAATTGATTTTCAGATTTGAAAAAGAAAGGACTAATTATTCCGCCGTCATGCAAACCGCATTTAATGAGGCTTCCAAATTCTTTTGAGGGTTCTTCTCGCACCAAAAACAACAATTTTGTTTATTTACAAGCCCAGTTAGCCAGAAATGAGCCTCATCGCTGAAAATAATTTGAAAGTTAAACTGCGGTTCAAGTTCCAATTCATTTCCAGCCCATTCACCGAACTTACAACGGACATGATGGTCCAATGACTTCAATTGCTGCACAAGTTAGATCTTATAGAGCTTTAGTCCAAGATTTTTCCTCTGTAGTCTGTAGATTTTTCTCTGTAGTCGACGGAAAGAGGCCAAGTTTTTGGTAACAACATGTAATCGATAAATTTGGATTCTCAGTCACACTACCCTCTACACCAGCGATATATGCCTCGGTACGCACTTTACGAGCTCGTGTTTGATGAACATTGTCCAATAGAGTACACGTAGACATAAATATTTCCATAGTATTGCGTATGAGTTGCTCAGATGGACGATTATGAGCACCATAAATTAGACGAAATATAAATTTAGCGCACAAAACGTTAATTTGAGAAATAAATTTTCACTATTTCAAAACATTTTCCGGGTGTCAAAATGACAGCCAAATTTGACAACTACAATGACAGATATTTCTACTGAAAGTAATCTTCTAAAAAACACCCCATATTTAGGGAACCTCTAAAAAACACCCACCACAGTTGCGCTGTTCATATGACAGAAATTATTTTAAACTGAGTTGTTTTCCACTGAATTGACTATTTTAGCACGGTATTTATAGTTTCAGATATTAAAAATGCAATTTTTTATAACGATAAAACCTTTAGAAAAACATTTTCAAGGGTATTTTATGTGCCTAAAGTTTAAATATTCACCACAGTTCCAATTATACTTTGTCTCAAGAAAAATTTATTTCTGTTCCAGTACTGCTTAACATCTAAGACCCGTCTCTAGCGTGGTACCACTGTCTAAGGCAGTGGTACTTGAAAGGTGACAATGTTGAATTGTAATTTTCTTCGGGTCAATCGTACTTTGTGAATAAATATAGTATCTCACAACATTTATTGTTGTGAAATACCTACAAATCAAACGTATACTAGCCACTTCATATGCATTGCTGTTGAAATACTTTTCAAACCTAGTTGTTCAAGCGACAATGAAAGAATGACCTACAATAAGATATTTGTAGTACTAATAATCGAAACTCTTGCATTCAGCAAAGCTTTTCATGTTATTTTAAAAAAGATTTTTTCGCATTTTCAAAACGTTGGTATTACCATAATTGATGGTAATACTAGCTTTTTGAATCAAGAAAGTTATAGTGAAAATTCGGGTTTATTCAATTTCAGAAAAAAATATACCAGGTTTACACAGTTTTCAAAAAAATGAATTTTAATTTTTGGTTCACGAAATATAGTGCATGACAGAAATGACCTTCAAAGGGTCAAAGCAAAAAAAAACCGACCGAAGTTTTCCAAAAACTAATCAGCTTTTAAGATTACAAAGACGCTTCGATTGACACCTCAATGAATTCGATACGACTTTTTTTACGTGAGTTATGCTCGTAGAAAAAAATGTTCACGAACGTACGTATGTGCGTACCTACGTGTTAAGCCCATTCATTTAAAATCATGAAGCATTTGTTGAATTTAGGCCTGATATTGCTACAAATCATAACACCAAAGCCAAGAAGAGACACGGCTCTTCCGTGTTACTAAATAAGTTCCTTCTACGCATCTGCTCAATCATGACGTCACAATGATGGATAAGCGCCAGCTAGATTCTCTTGATGAAGACAACAGCACCACCGTACTATTTACCAAAAGCGATATGCCAAACTGAAAAAAAAAACAAATCAGTAAAAAAATACGGCTAAAGTGCAAAGCAGTCCGTGAAGAGCTCGATCAAAGCCTAGAATAAAACCTGACGAAAATAAACAAAATAAAAAGATACTCAATTTTTATTCCAGCAAATAATCTTGGCAACATAAATATTTTTTTAAAATTATGCAATATATAAATAATAAAATTTTAAAAAAAAAGAAAATCCGTAGAGTGTTAGTTAAAATAGATGGAAAGTGTTCAAAACAATAGGAAGTTTTCTGAAATGCAAAGAAAGAATAACATTTGCAATATTTGAGCGCTAAAAATAAATTTATTCCAAGACAAATCATCCTAAGTAGTGCAGAATGTCGTGAGTGCTTAACGTGGAGGCCTGCCCAGGCTTAACTGGACGGTCCGCGGTCGGACAACGGGCAGCTACCAAGCGGCTGCCAACGCCCTCCCACCACCACTTGGGGAGTACCAGTCTGCCTACTGAGTGCAGGCTCAGTGACCATACTGGTGAAAGCGAGGCCCACCTAAACCTCTGCCGATCTCTCGGTCACGGCACCGGGTTACCTCGTAACTTCACGCCGAGCCCCCAAAGATGCTGCAGAAGTCCCCATGCTCGGCAAGCATGAAGACTTCAGGACGCATCTAGGGAGGCTCTACCCGCATATGGGTCTTAACCACAGCCACCACGTTCGCACCCCCCTATAGGGGGTCCTCACTCCTCACCGCGACCGGAGGGAGTTTTGCTCTCCGGGCCCTGTGGTACCAGATTGCCCCTGGTAAGGCTTCGTGGACTTGAGCCCCTCTCAAGCCCACTTCGGTTGTGACCGACTGCAGACACTGGACCGATCTCCGACCTAAGGTACGCGGGGACGGCACTTGGTCCAGTGTCCAGCGTCCAGTGTAGTGCAGCGAAGAAGATATTGCCTGAAATCATTTATTTATTTATTTTATAATGTCGAGCATTTTACAGTGATTAAATCTCTTGTAATCATTAGCCGCCGAACTGAACTAACCCGCCAGCAGTAACCAACCCTTTGGTATTTCAGAGACCCATCGGAATCGTCTGAATGACACTTAACGTTCATCACCTCGTCCTCGCAATGGACATCCTGAAATGATTGAGATGTACATAAGTCTTATTGACATGTCTCGTAACAAATACAACTTATTGAAAAGAATGCTTTCACAATTTGAAATATCCGGCAACAGTTACACCTCTTGACATTCAGCCTCTATTGTAGCATTTCAATATCAAAACATTCCCTCAGAACTATGCTGCCATTTGATACTACAAAAATAGCTGCCTGATGGGATTTTTTAAAATTTTCAATACTGCAACACGAATAAAATCTTAGATTATTTTTAGGCGTTCTCAGGAAGAAGTACCACCGCAAATTCTAAGGCTTGCCCTCTACGCTTTTCCATAGTTACGCAGAACAATTGGAAAAGTTATTGAGTTTCCTGTTATGATTCTTTCCAACAACTTATGGCCTGGTGGTAATAAATTCGAGAACAAAATGAAAACAACGTTTGAAGTAAATACGAGTCATTCTGGAGCCTAACAGTGCTCCTGTCTATACACAGTCTACGCAAATCCTACGGCCAAATATTGCAAATCTTTGTGGAGTCGCCAAGTGCACAGATCAACTCTGGCCATAAAAAAGATACCATGAATGCTAAAACGACATAAATAAAGTCGTTTCATTGAATTTTATCGCAAAACTTTCGTCCTTGTTCCTACGCTGAATAAACAAGTGCCATGTAACCATTTTGGTTGTCGACAAATGGCGCGATGACGCTGAAGCTGAAGCTATAGCTGCCGTTGACACGGTAGACATCCTAATCATGCCTAGTGCTGGAGCCTGTTCATGGTACGCAAACTTCCACCCCCACTTTTGCTTTCGAAAATCTGTAAAAGTATGCTCCCAGATAGTATCAGTCATTCGCCCATAAATCTCTTCAACTGTAGTAGTTCCAAGTAACTCCCATCCATTATCAGGCAAACTGCTACTTTTTTGCTGCCACATATCCTTCCCGATACACATAATTCCGTTTATAGCGGGGGCTTCATTGGCGCCATTGTGGCGACTAACGCAGCCAAAAATCCCATTTGCTCCTGGCTATGTGCAACGAAGCAAGTCGACAACGTACATAAGTTCCTGCGACGGCAGGGGCCAATTTTCAACCGCGCCATCCAATCCCAGACTTACTTTTGGGGTGTCTGGTGGGAGCAGTGGCAAAATCAGGGTGCGGCTTCAAATTCATGGAATGATACGCGTCAGGCAAGTCCTTAAGGAGGCTGTGAACTTGAAAATGCCTCGCAGGGAATTGTAGTTGATGGAAGCCTATAAATTTTGCCCATGATCCATAGTATTCTTCAGCTTGAATCATTGGCAATTTTGTTTTGAATTTGATGAATCATAGTCTGTACGATGAGTTTCACAAATTCTTTTCAAACAACTTTGAGACATCATTCGATTACGAGGATGTTGCTTCAACGTTTGGTACCTGTGCACCCTTAAAGGGAATTCCCCCAAGTACTTCACTGGCGTATCTACACACTTTACTTGCGCCAGACAATGGCGGCATAGCAAGATGTGGCGACTGGAAGTGGATAAAACAAAATGAAGGACCTACTGACGAGGATAAACGCTAAAAATTGCTTGGGATCAGCGCCAAGAGCCAAGAGAAATTTCATGGGCAACGTGGATTGGATGAAAAGATTCATGGTGACGTGTAGCCGCTAAGGCGCGACAAAAGGGAAACATTTGTCGCTTTTCCATTCCAAAAAAAATATTATCTGCATTTCAAAAAGAGGAATTTGCCTGCAAACTCGATCAATCTACTAGAAGTCACTATGCCAAGATGAGATTATCTAAATTGAATATCCCACAAAGTCTAGCCCAAATGTTCTTCCGTTAGTTGAAGGAATGGCGACGTTTTGACACACCTTGAAAAATCTGCACCTGTGTTGATTATAATATGTGGAAGAAAACTTTGACGACTTTCAAGGTTTATCTATAAATGAAGGAACCACTGTAAGAGGCCGGTATTTCTAAACAGTGTACTCCTAATAGAAGCGATGAAGAAAGATTTGGAAACGCATCCTCTTTCCTGAAGCTTGCCTTACATTTTCACGTCAAATAACAGGAGCTCGTTCTTTAATCAACTCATATTGTTGGGAATCTTTATTTCATTACATTACCTCATTAGCAAGATGAGCTTTAGCTGCATTAGAATCAGTAAATTAAACTTACAAATGAAGTCGATGCGTACACAATCAGTGCCTAAATGATCATGAAACCTTAGGTTACCTTTTCACGCTCTAGTTAGCTATTTTCTCATTACGTACCTTATTACAATTATTTTAAAGTTTCATGCCAAATTAATATCAAGGGCGTTTTTTAAAACTTCAAACAAAGTTTAAATAAATAAAATACAAGTAAATTATCAAAAGGGTTAGCTTGCAAATTTTACGGCATTTAATGTTTAAAATAATTTCTGGTATATGACCAGCGCGACTACTTTTTAGAAAGACCATCCTGTCGATCCAATTTTGCATCACTTTTTCCAGTATAGCCGGCCTTATTTCGCCAATAACGCGTCGAATGTTGGCTCTTAAGTCATCAATAGTTATAGAAAGTTTTGTGTTCTCTTGGTGAGCCATAATAGAATAAAATCTTTATGAAATTAGACACTTGGTTTTTTGACTCACAATTTTTTTATTAGCACGAAGCGTTTCGGTCCTTAGATCATCTTCAGGTTACATACAGTGTACAATATTTCTTGGTTTTATTCTTAAGTAATTAATGGTTGAAGGAGTGGTGATTGGAAGGGAAGGGTAATATCATTTAGCAGGCTTTCCTTTCTCTTTGTGGCCCGCCTAATCTCAAGGCATTCCCAAGGCCAGTTCATAGGTCTATTTCTTGAGATGATTCGTTCACCAAAGGTTCGGCCCAATAAAGTTATGGTATCACGCGCATGGCATGTTGTGCCATTCTGTTTAAACCATTTGTCCCTCAGACGATTGGGATTGATGTTGGGAATCAAAAAAATTCGAATCATATGTCGGTAGCGATCGCCATTAACGGTAACGTTGCTTCCGTTTTCAGATTTAAAAAAGAAAGGACAGTGACTTTTCGGGATGTCATGAGAATTCTTCTCACACCAAAAACGGCAACTTTGTTTATGAACCCAGTTAGCCGGAAATGGATCTCATCGCTTAAAATGATTTGAAAGTAAAAATGCGTTTTGAATTTCAACTCATTTCCAGCCCATTCACCGAACGTACGACTGAAGCGATGGTCGAATGGCGTCAATTGCTGCACTTGTTAGATCTTATAGGGCTTTAGTTCAAGATTTTTCCTCAAAATTTTCCATGTAGTGGAGGGACAGAGGTCAAGTTATTGAGAACGACGTCGAATCGATAAATTTGGATCCTCAGTCACACTACCTTGTACACCAGCGATATATGCCTCGGTACGCACTATACAAGCTCTTGCTGGATGAACATTGTCCAATAGAAAATACGTCAACATAAATCTTTGCATCGTATTGCGTATGAGCCGCTCAAATGGATGATTATTAGCACCATAAATTGGACGTATAAGTTTAGCGCACAAAACGTGAATTTCAGAAATAAATTTAAACTATTTCGAGACATTGCTCGGGTGTAAGTCTTTGCAAATCTTTGCCTAATCAAGTTAAACATAATGTCAAAATAGCAGTGAAATTTGGCAGTTACATAGACAGAAGTTCTATACCTTTGAGAAAAACACCTTTTACTAGAAATATTGCACCCAAAAATTAGTGGGATAATATTTACATACCTATGAAAAAATTCTAAAATAAAGCTTTCAGTGAAAATCACATGAGCACACACATATATAAATATATATCAATTCAGCGATTTATATGGAAAAAATCTAACTAAATATTTATAAACGTAAAATAGATCGCACACAAAGTGTGAGTTTTTTGTGGAATTTTCTGGAATATTTTACAATAAATTTCCTTTTAAATAGAATAGAAATAAAATACCTTTTATTAGAAATAAATTACCTTTTAATAGAAAAAATGTATGAAAAATTACAAATAAAAATGTTTTTAACCTTTAAGTATGGACGTGGATTCTCAGAGGCTCCGCGCGGATCTCAAGTTTTATGTTTTGCACACTTTCCCCCGCTCCCTGCACCCGAGCGTCTCAGTAGCTTCTCTTTTAGTAGCAAAATAGACAGTCAGGGAGGAGGTTGCTTCGCTGGATGCATAGCACGTGAGTAATAATCATCGAAATATTGGCTGAAGCCTGTTAGGCTCTACGTCCACTGTTGCCACATAAAATATTTTGATAGTTTTTTTGCTTGTTTTAGATTTTTGTTATGGAAAATGGCGGAAAGTAGTAAAGCGAGTTGCTCTAGTTCAAAACAACCTCAGAAAAAAATACGACTAGATGATTCATCTTTCGAAGAAGAATTGAACTAGCAGAAGAAGCACTGAATGACCACTTATGTTTGTGTGGAGTGCAGCAAGCCTGTGTGCCTGCAATGTTCTCGTCCTTTGTGCGCTGACTGCCAGTAATTCACATATATTATGACCGCTGTCAGAATTTTTTATTTGTGTTGCCAGAAGGAGCTTTTAAGTTTTTATTTTACGTTCGTATATTAAATTAGTAGATAAAAAAGTTTTTTTTGTTGTAGTGTTAGATTTAGTTACTTTTAATGTGTCAAAATGATAAGTCTGAACATGTGCCAGGATAGTTGATTTTTTATATTCTGTATAATTATAGTAAAGAAAATTGATTACACATACTTTTTTTCTTATTAAGGACCTATATTTAGATATAGATAGGGTTTTTGTATGTTATATAGTAGCCTGAGAGACTCCATGTCCGCACTAGTGTTAAAAATATTTGACGTCCATACTTAAAGGTTAAGAGAATTTGGAAGAAAAAAATCATTCTGTCATGGAATCAATTTTCAGAACAGCTTTAAATATGTTATAAACTTAAATTTGCTCTGAACAGTCCCAAAAAATATAGTACTTAGCTTGAAAAATATTGCAAAATATTGATTGAAAATAACTACAAAATGGATGGAGCAAATAATACCTCAGTAAAATGCTTCTCATGCGGTCCACTACGGATTGTGATACCGTTTGCTGCTGTTGGAGTTGCAATGGGATTTTCCACAGTTGGAAACATTTAGTGCGCTGTAAATCAAGAACTACGGACTCTAAAAGAAAACACCCAAAATCAATGTGGTAGTCCCGATCGAAAGTTGTTTCTGTAAAGTTAACCATTTTTTTATAATATTACGCTACCCCGGAGTTGTGCGATTTGACAATGACAAGTACCTAAACGAAAAAAAATTCCGTTTTTTGTCCTTTCTGCAATGGAAATGGGTTGACTATATATTCTTTTCCAGACTAAAGATGATCCGACTTGAAACAATCTCTCAGGAAACAAAACTTTCGCTTCATGTAAACGATTATTTTCCTCATTTATGAATAAATTGGTAGCCAATAACAAAGAAATATATTCGGCAAAACAATAAAGTGTCCTTAGTTTTAAATAAAAAAAGAGCCCGAATATTTTTTCGTAGGGTCAATGTTTTCCAAGATAAAACTAAAAAACACTTTGATCCAAAATGGGTCCGCGTTAGCTGTCAGGTCAAATTTTCGATTTCACACTCTGCATGACAAAAATATAAGCTTTATTGTGTCGGGCGTATTTGTGTCGTTACAGGTGGAACTTAGCTTTGGGTTTTAGACAATGTCCTTATAAATTGAAACATAGTTGTAACTTGATACTATCTTTACTTTAAAGCTAGGTTCCAACTGTAACAACCCAATTTATTTCGACACAATATTGTTTTTATTATTAATATTATTATTGATTTTCACGAATAAACGCGTTTCACAACAAAAAAAGCATAACTAGTTGTAAACAAACTCGTCATACGTAGCTAGTTATAGGATCACTGGTTTTCGAGATAATAGCAAAACACTTGAATCCAAGATTGTGGCTAACGCGGACCTGTTAAAAGATCAAACGTTTGATTTTACACTCTGCATTTTAACACTTTCAGTCACACTTCTGAATAAATAATAAAATAATTTTTCTTTCTCTATTTTGTTTGTATTTAGGGCTCAAATAACTTAAAAATACGATTATAAAAAATATTAAGTTTAAGGATTTCGAGAAACAAGGGGGTTAGCAAGGGTAACCACCATGGCTGAAGGGGACTAACACACTAAGGCGAATTCTTCAAATATAAAGATGCAGACTGTACTAGTGAAAATCTTGAAAACATGTCTTTCTTTTGCGCAATCAAAGCGGGACTTTACAAGTGTTGCATTGCGAAACTGTCCAAACTGGAGTACGTTTTGTACTACATTTGCAGCATCTTCTGTATGAGCCACGTGTTGGCTGATGGCGGCTACTTTTTAAGCGGATATTTGCAGAAACTGACGGCTATCGCTGTTTGGTCCAGGAGAACTGCGGCTTCTGGTCGACGATTCAGATCTAGGCTTGTTGATATATGCTGGAGCTAGAAGTCCTTGGTACACGAAGCGATGTAAGTGCTTCAAGACGAGACGATCTAAATAACACATTTGGTTGTCTTTGATTGTTACGCATTTAGTTTCCCAAATCCGTGAGCCAAATTACGCAACTTATTGAAAATTGTTTTACATATGATAACACACTGTAGCACTTACTACAGATTTTAGAAACCTTCAATCATCACGATGGTTAGCTATCTAACTACCTAACTGTCTGTATGATATTACATTCGAAACGCAAAGTTATATACTTACGTCTAATATCACACAAATGCAAAACACATTCAAGTCCATGAAATCAAGCTCTATCAACAGGAAAAATTCCCCACTTACTATTTTTACACAATTATTTTTTGTGCATATTACAAAAGGACTAATTACGAACTTTTAAATTTCAAAATATAACCACATCAGCCAAAAACTGAAACCGATTATAGACTGAACTAAATGCAGCACAAAGCGAAAGCTTAGAATAGTTCATCCATTGTTTGTTAGATAGCATGTATTTCCATTTAAAAAATTCTAGTTAGGTGGTTAGTGTTACTAGCCACCCAGCGTGAAAGAGTTAAGCGTAGAATTTTTGGATGAAGGAAATCAAATTTTGGTTAATTTGGCTGGACGATGAATGTAATTTCGCCTTTCAATTACCCACGGTCTCCGTATATGACATGAAAATAACGAGTGTTCAATGAAGACGGTAGCATATCCAGTCGAAATAACGATTTCTGATCGTGTTTAAATAATGGATTCAACTCGACGAAGTCTACCGTTATTATACATCTATACTAATATATTTGGCTGTTGGCCCGACTTTGTTTTTCATGTTTAGTATATAAGTTGACGTGTAAAATATCGCTTCATATTAAAATGGGCACAAATTCGCATGGAAAAGGTACAAAAAAAAATCTTATCCGAAAAAGAGAAAAATTCAGCGAAAATCGCTCGAATTTCATGGAAATACTTCCGAGCAAAGTACGGAATCAACAAGTGCTTCAGCAAAAAATTAAGTACCAGTAGTTTCAATATAAAACTTGAAGATGGTTTTTTCTACTGTATTTTGTCGTTTTCTTTCGTTTTTTCGGCTTTGGCGATCCGGACTGGTGTGCATTTTTTAAGGCAAAAAAAGAAGGCATTCCATACAACCATAAACCAGCTCTAAGTGAAGAGGTTCAAGAGTTCGTGACAGCCGTATTTACAAAATTGACTGACGAAAATCTTTTAAAACGATGTTTGGGAAAAAACACGCAAAATAATAACGAGTGTTTTAACAAAACCCTTTGGGCTATAATTCCCAAACATACGTTCGTCAGGAAGAACGGTGACGGAATTAGCAACGCAATTTTCAATGAGGGTCGTATGACACTTTTGAAGATATTAGAGCTTATGGGGTGCACTATGGGACGATCAGCCTTCACTTATGTCTAGTGTCCGACCGAAGCTTCGGCTTCGGCATCGGCTTCGGCCAACTTCGGCCATAAACAGCACCTTCGGCCACACATTCTGCTTCGGCCAAAATTAGCCGAAGGTGTGACCGAAGCCGAAGCAGTTTGCAAAATATGCAGTAAGTTACTATCTCTCGGTAGCTCACTGCCAAAAAAGCAAACGATTACAAACATAAAGAACCATTTGCGAAAAATTCACAAAACTGAATGGGCAGTGTTTTATGGAGTCAGTACTAAATACAAACAATTGCTTAAATTCAAAAAGTCTGATACCATGAACGCTGTCCAAGATGCTAAAAAGGAAAGTAAACAAATTACTTTGCCAAGTATCATTGAAAAAAAAATGTGTTCAATATGGTCTGATAATCATCCGGCATCTTTACGCATCGATAAATGCATTATGGACCTTATAATCGTAGACATGCTTCCATATAATCTCGTTCAAGGGGAAGCATTTCGCAGACTTAATTTTACTGGTCCTGAGAGTCCAATACGGTACAGACAAAAGTCCGAGAAATACTTTAGAACGTCTTTGATGCCAGCTACTTACGAACAAGTAAAAGTAAAAGTCATACTACTTTCAGAAGGCTGAATGGATCAGTTTCTCCACAGATATATGGAGCAATGCCACAAAAACATGCTCACTTTTGAGTTTCACGGCACACTTCATTGTAGGTTCCAGAAGGGAAAAAGTAATTCTAGCGGCTAGCGTCATGAACGAAGACCATACTGGGCATTATATTGCGGAAAAAATTACTGAAACTGTTACCGATTATAATATCAAAGATAAAATCCATGTGGGAATTCGTGATAACGCTTCCAATATGAACTCGACCATGCGTTATGGAAACTTTGTTTCTATTGGTTGTGTGGCTCATACACTACAGCTTGTGCTCCATGGTGTAATTTTCAAAGAAATTGCCATAATGGTGATAGTGAAAAAGTGTCGCAAAATTGTAGGGCACTTTAAGAAAAGCGAACAAGCTATTCGACATCTTAACAATTTTCGAGAAACACGTAACTTGCCTAAACATGCATTGATACAAGACATCGAAACTCGGTGGAATAGCACTTATTTCATGTTGGAGAGGCTAAAAGAACCAAAAATTGCAGTAAATCTGTATATGGTAGAACGCGGTGGAATTGAAGTTCCAACTGCAGAAGAGTGGATACAAATTAGCAATTGCATAAACGTTTTAAAATGCTTTTATCAAGCAACTATTGATATTTCTAGAGATTCTTCATCAGTATCTTTGATCATACCATTGATTGCCATGCTTAATTCAAAACTTGGTCCGAATGATGAAGATTCAGAAGATGTTAGTGTGTTAAAAATTCGCTTGTGTGCGCTGCAGGTCAAATCTATGAAGATAGAAGGGCTAATTTACATGGCGAAAATGTTGATAAGCTTTCGTTTTTAGCGTATAACATTAGGCTTTTCAACTTTCAATATTAAGCACTATAAGTTTATGATAAGCCAAGATAGCAGTGTCGATAAGGTGGTGAAGTAACAAAAAATATATTTGATTGATCAAAGGAGTAGCTCTGAATTAAGCTATGTTTATTATTTTTGGTAAGGTACGATTTATTTATAAGTGTGTTTAAATTTTTGTCAATACTAAAAAGCTTGAAACAAAATAATAGTACAGAATTTTTATTGCTTGTTTTTTAGTTAGAATTTTGAGATTTGTAAGTATGATTGAACATTCGGCATCGGCTTCGGCTTCGGCCGAAGATTGTGATAAGCGCCGGATAATCGGCTTCTGCTTCGGCTTCGGCCAAAAATTGGCCTTCGGTCGGACACTACTTATGTCCAAATGAAAGACGACGAGCGGATCGCAATGGCTGAAAAGGTCAGTACAGCAGCGTCAAAGCAAGCCCGTTTGGCAGTGGCGGCTCTACTTTTGGGGCTAGTGGGGCTCAGCCCCACCCCTTATTGATGAGCTTATATTAGTGCAAATGTAATAAAATATCATTATAGATTTCAATATAGTTTTCATTATTTAATTTCATTTCAAAATATAATGTAGCATTTTTTCGCCCATGCTGTAGTTTACTTTCACATAATCTTCTTACCACGCACTACAGAACAATTTGTTTTTCTCTTCGACTCGCTTCGTTGTGCCTGCACCGAGTAAAAGCTGAGAGTAAAACTCAAACTTATTTTCTCTT
The DNA here is from genome assembly GCA_963942545.1 of Oxycera nigricornis. Taxonomy (NCBI): domain Eukaryota; kingdom Metazoa; phylum Arthropoda; class Insecta; order Diptera; family Stratiomyidae; genus Oxycera; species Oxycera nigricornis. Next base: position 41,136,337 of record OZ012663.1, read on the forward strand.
TGACAATTTTCCACCTTTACTATGAGGAAAGGGCTACATCAATCTAGCCCCGATTAACAGTATTTCGATTTGAATGGCTGCGTGAATACTATGCTGAAGCGGCGGGAGTGTGCGTGTTTGAAATAACATTTGTATACATCGTGGACGGGCTAATCTAATGCAGCCCGTTCAGTGCTTCGACAACGTTTATTCTTGGCATGGCCTGGATAATATCTTTGAGCAGGCATGAGCAACATTTTTTTACGACGGGCCGAAGGGGTAGAAGGTGATGACTGTTAATGCAAAAGTAGTCTCATCAGTGTAGTGCATGATATTAGTACTTAGTGTGCCTTCGTAGTGTTTGGTATTTTTTAAAGTTTTGTAGTGCTTAAAGTTTGTTTCAGAAAAGGGCTTTTCAGGTTATGGTATTTATGATTTTGATTAAATAAATAATTAACAAGATTTTCCTTGCATGTGTTAAAACTTGCTAGAAGTTTGAATTTCAATTTAAGTAAAAAAAATTCGGTATTTTCAAAATATGAATTCGGTAGAAAATTTAATTAATATTAATATTACGCTATTCGAACTAAATGTTTCAAAATATGTCTTCCATTGTTCAGCTTTACAGTTTTTTTAAAGATAATAACCTTTGTTCGTCTTTCCAAGAAACAAGTAAGTTAATAGGAATAGTTTTAACAATGCCGCTTACTACTGCAGAGTCGGAAAGATGCTTCAATACCCTAAAAAATATCAAAAGTTACAAATCGAGCACCATGGACCAAAGTCGTTTCAATTCGCTTGCAGTACTCTCTGTTTGTAATAAATTCATTAAAGTAATACCCAAAATGAATTAAATGGTGATTGACTTGTTTGCTCAACAAAAAAATCGACGTGCTGAATATTTATACAAATAAAACGTCTAGATAAAAGAAATTGCTTTTGTTGTTGATGTTGATTGAAGAACTATATAAAATGTAAAACTGTTTTTGCTGAATTTATTTATTGATGGTTTTTGCTCTTGTTATTGTTGCTTTAGTTGAATTTATTTATTACTAGTTTTTTTGATTGTTATTGTTGTTTTTGTTGCATTTATTTTGGTAGAGAAATTATTTATTTTGTAAAGTGCGACAGGCCTAAAAGTTGTTTCGTTGCAAGAATTCAAATGTTTTTAAACAATTTTTTTTATTCAGAGTGCCCTGAACTTTTATTAAAGCGTTAAATGTTCTTCAAAACACGATACTAGGAATATATCTTTGATTGCCAGCGAATCTACTTTTGGGGAAACCGATCACTTAAAATCGCTTAACGCTCCACATGTGATACCTCTTAGGTGGAGTGGAAACTCACATAAGAACTTATATTGGTGATAGAAAAATTCGTACCAGCAGCCCTACCATACTTAACTCCCACGAGCCGCCACTGCCGTTTGGTTAAAAAATCGGCTAAGCAAAATGAAGAGGAGGCTTTTATTGAATCGGGACTTTTTTATATGGACCAGGTTGATCTCTTGTAAGTGATCAGATTTGATTTTTTAAAAATTATATAAGAAATAAACCGAAAAAAAATAATTTTTCGCGTTTTTCTCGAAACTACATTTTTCAAATCGGCACAGACTTATTCTCTGCAACTACGAGTCCGATTGTTCTCATTTTTTGTATGTAGGTTTGTTTATGTATCCGACAGCGTGTTCCACCAGAAAATTGCAAAAATATGTTTAAAAAATTTTTGGGCTTGACAATAAAGTCGAAAAAAACATTAAAAATTTTTTTTTTCATATTGCCACCATGTTTTTTAAAATAATTTTTTTATAAAATTGTTTTGGATTACGGTGTAATCAACCTTACTTTTTAACATCCCATTTTTAGTTTGTGTTTCAGAGAACCCGTTTTTAAGAATAACTCTGTGCCATGGAACAATACAATTTTGAAGAACAGAACTTTGGCGCCCTCTGTAAAATTATCATCATAAAAATAAATTTAAAACAAAAATTTTTATGCTCTTCAGCTATATATGTATATCTATTTATAAAAAAATTATAAAATAAAATAACAAAATAAGCGGAAAAAAATTATTGAAATAAGTGTTAAATTTAGCTATTTATTAGTGTATTAGTGTATTAAGCCTCGCAAAACAGGATAGATTTCTCAGAAGCTTGACAAAAATTTACGACTGTGTCGATATTCAATTCCTAGTGACATCTTGATATCAACAAGCATTCAGGGAATACATTGCACATGGACAGTGCAAGCAATGAGTGATGGAATGGGAGGTTTGGAGAAGGCAGATGTGGTCATAGTTGGTAAAAATCCGAAATGCCGAGAAGTAGGAGCAGAAGATTTCCACCACCCAACGACAAAAAAAAAACAAGCCGTGAGGTGCGACCCATAAGGTCCACACGGTCAACTTCCCAGTAATATCTAAAAAGATATTAAAAATATTAAACACAATAATAATTATGGAAATACTACTACTTCAAATAATAAAAATGTAATTCTCGTAAAAGTTATTGGAATGATTTAATATTAATCATAACATCTACGCGAGCGTCAATTGATTAAGTAAGGATTTTGGTGCATTGGTTTGATTGATTATTCACGTGGATCAATCGGAGGGGGGAGAGGTTACAAAGCAGTTTTATCATTAAAGTTAAAACATGGTGCTGTGAAGACGATTAAAAATCTGCTCAAATTTTGCAAATATTAATAAACTTTGATTGACTTTACAACAATGTTTTTAGAATAAGAGATTTAAGGTATAATGATTCGAGTGAACCCTCTTTCCATGGTGACTTTGAATGATTTTTTTATTTTTAATTTAATTTTTTTTGTAATCATGAGAAAAGTTTTTGCTGGTTTCTCTACAAAAATTGATAAAATTTTATAAATTCTACAAACATTTATTATTACGATGTGCAAATCAGGTGAAAATGAATTTTTTATGAAAAAAACACTACTTTTCCAACTTTTTTTTTTCAATAAATTAAAAAAACCGTTTTAAAGATTTTTTTAACATATAAAAACATCATTAAAATGATAATACGCTTCGATTGACACCTTAATGATGGAAATATTATATTTAGTTCTCGAGGTATAATGAATGACGTAAATGACCTTGAACGTTTAATGATTTTTTTTTTATATTTAATTTTTTTTGTAATCATGAAAAAAACTTTTGCTGGTTTTTTCACAAGAACTATTTGGAGTATGTAAATTATATAAACATTGATTACTTAGGTTTAAAAATCAGGTTAAAAATTTTGAGTTTTTGAAAAAAACCCTAATTTTTTGCACTTTTTTTTAAAAAATTAAAAAACGGCTTCAAGATTTTTTTAAAAAATTTGATAAAATCACATAAATGTTAATACGCGTCGATTGACACCTTAACCAAGCAAATCGTATGTTTGGTTCGCGAGGCATAACGCAACGCATGACAGAAATGCCCTTCAAACGGGCAAAACAGCAAACCCCCCCCGACCGAAGTGTCCCAAAAACTAATCAGCTCTTAAGATTGCAAAGACGCTTCGATTGACACCTCAACGAACTCAATATGACTTTGTTTACGTGAGTTATGCTCGTAGAAAAAAGTGTCCCCGAACGTACATACGTACGTACATACACACACACATACATCTCCCTTTCTAAAAACACTTTATATATACTCTATAGACCTCAAAACGTAAAGAAATGTTGAAAATTTCAAGTTCGATTTTCGAGGCGATTACAAGAACTTCCCATATACATACTGGGAAGTTAACAATTTAGATAATTTAGAAAATACATTTTTTTTATATTGAAGTATACTTTGTGTTCACTTCTCGCGAATATAATTTGCTCGTCAGTGTGCATCTAACCACACCAGCTCTAATTAATTTATTTATAAATGTATTTTTACAAATTCTTCGGTCATTTCCCTGAATATGATATTATGAGCCGAACTAAGTGAATCAATTTCCCAAATCAATATTTATCTGTTTGTCTCCAATCCGGCTGCGAGGCAAACCACTTAACCGCAGCAGATAAGGGATTGGTGTGACGTGCGGATTCTGCACAGTTGCGCTATCATCGATCATACTCGAGTCAAATCCGATATTTTTGCAAGCGCATTAAGTAATTGGCGGAGTTTTATCCAGAGAAATCGAATTACTGCTTGCGACCCGATATCAGCCGAAATGATATGGCCTGAACAGCACCCGATGGTCCGCGGAGCAGGGGATGCTTTTCATTTCAGCAATTGCATCATAAATTCCAATTTATGTCGTCACACATTTCCAAATATTCGCAACTGGGTTGCACCCTCGGCCAGCATTCGAGTCATTACTTTTTATATGCAAGAGCCAAGAAGGCGACTCAGGGTGGAATAGGGTGGAACTTGTTCTTATGCTTAACAACGAATTCATTAGGTTTAGAACGCAATTAAAGAAATTATGAATGAAGACGAAATGGTGGGAAATTTGAACTATGCAATTTATGATATGTATCTTGCAGATTTATGATAGGCATGATTGCATGCGAATGAATAAACTTAAAGTAATGCATATCTTTCGGGATTACTTACGCAATTGTTACTTCAAGCGGAAGAGTCTATTTGAAAATATTACTTGTTGATTAAATGTATTTTTCAGCTGCTCAAACAATTTTTTTTGCTTATCTGCGCCAATAAAATTACGTTTTATCGGCTCTGAATTTGATATTCTGAATCGCTTTAATTTTTTGCATATCGGGCTGAGATGGTTGATCGTGAAATAATTTAGACAAAATTGGAACACATTGAGAATAAGTAAGTTATCTAAAAAACATGCTACTGAAATTTCATTGTAATAGTACAATAATAATCACTATCACGGAAAGAAAAAATTTTCTAAATGGCAAGAAATGAATTTCTTATATTAAGAAAATTACATTTTAAGTAAACATTTCGCATTTCAATCCCTGAACGATTAAATCAATTCGAAAAATATCATATCAAGTATTCCAAACTTGAAGCTAGAAAATCATCATTTTCTTATAATAAGAACTTATGTCGCATTTCCAGAATTTTGAATTCTATAGAGAAAACCAGAGTCCCATGATGGTAAAATAGTGATTTTCTAGTTATTTTCTAGTAGTCAGAAAATCATCGCTGGCATCAAGAAAATATTTTTTGTCATTTTCTGACAACCAGAAAATATTTCGAATCATTTGTGAAAACTAGAAATAGCATTCATCCGTACAATAGAATAATTTTCTACAGTTCGATCGGTTTAGTTCACTTTGTTGAGTCTTTGGTGATAGTAATGCTTGTGATAGTAAAATATATAGTGTACTCAAACGCAGCAATTTTAGCAAATGTTCGGATTTAAAGAGGTAAGTAAAATAAATTTTGTGCTGTAGCCTTTCCGAAAATTCAGTATTCAGTCTTTCAAGGCACTAGAAGTATCATTCCATGAAATTCTCCAAGAATGGCCAGCGTATACTAAGCAAAATGGGGATAGACTGGTAACTTTCTGTTTTATTTTAATTTCCGAACACGGTCGCACAACTGGCCCAGTGCTAAGCCATTGCTGGCTGAGCACTACATTACGCTCGCTGAGTCTCGTTCGCCAGTGCTGGCCCAGTAACATATCAGTGCTGGATGATAACTACGGGCGGACGTTGTATGCCAGTACTGGGCCAAGATCCACAAGCAGCATTGGCCCAGGACTGGCATACAACGAATTTGTTACTCCGCCAGCACTCAAATGCCAAAATGAATCGGCGGCGGCAAGAGCCACGGAAATTTGTATGAAAATATCATTCTCACATGATATTCGTCGCCCGGCATGTGAAGAAGACGCCGGCATCCAAATGATGAGTGAGTGATGTATCGCCTTTGCCACTGAGAATTGAACCCGCGACGTCCATCGCACGAAGCAAGCGCTGTAGCGTCGAAGCCATAGAGACAGTTAAGAATTTACGTGCACACATTCGAACACATTCGAAAGCAAGCCATCAGCCAAGCATCGATGAAAGAATGAGCGGGCCGCTGTAGGCGATTCTCCGTCGCTGAGCGACGGCTGAGTATTGTAACGAGCAACTTGCCAGCAATGGGAGAGTGCTACGAAATAGCACTGAGCGTTGTAATGTGACAACTTGCCAGCATTGAGGGAGCGCTATAAAATAGCACTACTCGTTGAGTGTTTGCTGAGCGTTGTAACGTTACATTTGCATTGCAAATAGTCGTGTATGTTGCTTATTCGAGACACGGAATGTGCCAGTCATCGCTTTAGTGGCGGATATGAATGCAATTTGGAAAAGAAGACATGTTTATCAATATCTCGAAAAGCACGACTCGCACGAAGATGTGATGTCCAGCAAACATGGTCAAAATGCAGTTTTATAAAATTCTGGATCATCCATCTAAATTTATTTTATTTATGTTTAATGATGGCGCCAAGGACAAAATCAATAAAACTGCCGCCGCACTGTTGCAATGGGACATCTATCAGTTGAACTTCTATTAAAAAAAATAAGAATTGAATTCAAAATTCCAAGAATAAAACAAAAAGTCTCTTCTTCAAAGTCGACTGCGTTGCAATTAATTGCATTGTATGAGGAACAATTGCTGAAGTGCAAGTGAAAAAGCTTCTGCATTCAGAATTGTTTTTTTGCCAGTCTCTCGTAGCTCATTCGTATTTCTACATCAACAAAAAGGTCTGATTGTTCACAGATCTAGTAGTTCAAAAATTCTTCAAATATTATCAGGAAAATTATTTGGTCGAAAAATGGTCAATTAGTATTCAACAAATATTTTTATCAGAAAAAATATGGTTAACTTCTTCAATTGACGAAATTTAATTTAATCGAACGAAACTTTTTATGTCAGAAGACGCTGTATTTACGCTTCAAAAAGATTTCAAAATCATCTTAAACGTTTTCTGGTTTTGTTAAAAACTATTCAATTTAGTTTGGAAGAAAAATTTGCTACGAAATCCAAAATTTATTCGTACGTCTAAAAAAATATTAAAATACCCTTGAAAACATACTCATTTGTTTTCAAGGGACACTTCTAGTTCTTGTAAAAAGCAATTCGGGTGTAAAAATGAATAATGAAAAATTGTATATTAGTGTGTTCGTTCTAAGAACAAAGAATATTGTGGCCAACGTGCCATTTACCTTCGCCTGCAACACATTTCTTCGAAATATCAACGACTACGAAAGGAAAAACTGTTCAGCCTACACCCTCAAAATGAACGTTTATGCATCCAATCAATATGAACTATGAGTTCTTCAAATAATGCAACGATTTTTGACATTTTTTTGCCATTCACTTCACATTTCAATATTAATGCAATACTATAAATTTGCCCATTATAACTAAGCAATACTTATTAATATAACGAACTTTCACTGGAGCTCACTAGTGAACTTCCTCCAAATCGTTTAACATTCTGCTTGTATCCGGAATTGTTATATTTCAGTAATGGCTTCAAGCATTGGGCCAGTGCCGATCGCCAGTGCTGGCGCAGTGCCAACCCCCAGCACTGGGCCAGCACTCGAATGCACTACTGGGCCAGTCGTCAGCCAGCACTCAGCCAGTACTGGGCCAGCACTGGCAGCTGACCGTTGGCCGTTCGTTGTACGCCAATGCTTGGCCGACGCTTGGCGTTGTTTCCACTGCCATCAAACCCTGCTCGGGTTACAAGTAAATTTATTGTTTTAAATTTAGATCGACATTGACTTCGAAGCCAATTTTCCAAATTGCAATAGACTTCTAAAGGAGTGGCATCCATCGAAAAACAATTGAAAGAAACACACTGGGCCACACTATTTTCGCTTGAAAAAGGTATTTAATTAAAAAGTATTTTTTTTTTAATGTTGCTAATTGAATCTATCTTCATCCACATTTTTTCAGTTGGCTACGAAATCAACAAGCACAACTTAGCCATATTAGACGCTACATCAGTTTCTCGTGCCTACCGGGCAAACTAAAGGCAAAGACAAAAAAATTGGAAATACAGCATTGCAGACAGCCAAGACGCCTTCATATTGAAGATCAATACTGTCTCAGACTTAGGAAGAGCTATGAAATTGCGTAAAGAAAAATATTCAAAATTTCCCCAATTAAAATGTCAACCATTTATTGTAGTTATTAATTGTTCTGACACCGATATTTTGAATGCTTACTCGGTAGTTGATGATCATATATGTATATGAATAAATTAAGTATGTATGAATAAATTAAGAATATGTTTCTTACTATCAAGAAATAAATACTTATTCCATGCGCAATTTTCTTAGTTTAATTTACTGGATATAAGAAGAATAAGGAATAAATTGATCTTTGATTTCTAGGACTAAGAAAATTAGCACTTAATATGAGAATCATACATCTAGCAAAGTATTTTCTCGATTCATGCTCCAACCACTTGAAATGATCTGTTTATCACGTGGACGAGAATAGTTCCCTATTTTCTTGAATTGATAGTCTATTCGATTGAGTTTTAGAACATTTTTCTTTCCGTGATAGTAGAAATTCTTTTGACCGGAATGGTCGGGACAGGAGGCATTCCAGGAAAGGGATTTTTTTCCGAATGACTGAATTTTAGAGTGAAGTTTGTATTCAAAATTATAAAAATAACAATTTTCGTTCAAAAAATACTTGACTCTCCGCTTTTAAAAGATTTTATAGTTAATACCTAATTTTGTTGGCCTTTTCTTCAAAAATTGTAGTAGAACAGAAAAAAATATTCTAATTAATAGAGGTTTCCGATTAATAGAGTTCCGAATAAAAAAGGTTCTATTGTAGGAAAGACTGGGGCTACAATTAACAGAGGTAAGTATTAACAAGCGAATTGATTTAAAACTATATATACTAAACCTACAGCACGTGCTTTAAAACGCCTCGTAGATCACGCAACATGACTTCAGATTGGTCATTTGTGTACCGCGCGTTGTGCGACCGAACATCTTTATTACGCAGGTAACGAACATTTTAACTTTACAATTTTTTTCATTTATGCTCAAAATATTTAGCGTTATGATTATGTTTTTTTTTGTTTTTCTAGAAGCTTATTTCATACTTAATAATGCTATGTACTTCAATTGACTAACATTTTAACCAATTTTTTTTATGTCATTTAAAACCAAAAATGTGCTTTTGAGACTAAAATTAACAAGCCGCGTGGTGCGACCCTTGCCTTGAGGTCCACACGGTCAACTTCCCAGTAATATCTACACAAACATCAAAAACATTAAACACAATAATAATTTTGAAAATAATACTACTTTAAATAATAATAACGAAAGGTATTCATAGCAGTAACAGGAATGAGTTAATATCAATCATATCTTCTTCGGGAGCATCCATTGATTACGTAACGCGTTTAGTGGATGGGGGGTGGATTGGTTTGATTGAATATTCACGCGGATCAATCGGTGGGTGGTGGGGGTAGGTTGCTTTTCCTACAGGACAAAAGAGCGCTAGCAAAAATGAATACAGTTTTTGTTATTACTCTCATTGAAGAGATTTGTCGCGTAATGACCATTTTGAATAGTTGCGTTCAAAATTGCCATGACTTCAGCATAATCACTAAATTTATATTTTTTCACGTTTTTACATCAATGAGATTAAGAATTACTTTATACATTCTATTGGTAAATTTTGAATATGCAGTCAAATGATAATGGAGGAAGTAATTGAAATCTTACGATTACTAAAGAATGAATCTACTAAAAAATGCAATTTTTTCTTTGATGAAAGCTTTTTAAAGCATATGATCTTGCAAAGTATTGCATATAAAACATTTTACCATTCAAAGCGTTGATTACCACAATTGCAAATTTGATTGAAATTTTGATGATTTGAAAATTTAAGCAGTTTTTTTAATTAAAAGACTGTAAAAACTATTCTACTAATTCTACTCAAATTGTGCAAATATTTTAAAACTTTGATTGAATTTACAACAATTTATTCAGAATAAAAGATATAAAGTAATATCATTCGTATGAACCCTCTTTACATGGTAACTTTGAATGATTTTTTATTTTTAATTTAGTTTTTTTTTCATAATCATGGAAAAAAGTTTTGTCGGTTTTTTTTCAACAACTGATAAGAATGTATAAATTTTATAAACATTTATTACTGTGTTTTGCAAATCAGGTTAAAAAAATATTAAATTGAAAAAAACGGCTGAAACGAATTTTTATAATGTTCAAAACTTCACAAAAATGTTAATACACGTCAACTGACACCTTAATGATGCAAATATTACATCTGGTTCGTGAGATAAAGCGAATGACAGAAATGACCTTGAAGATCATGATGACTATTAATGATTTTTTATTTTTTATTTAGTTTTTTGTAATCATGAGAGTAAGATTTGATGATGTTTTTACAAGCATTGCTTGGAGTATATAAATTTTATAAAAAATGATTACTGTGTTCCGTAAATCAGGATAAAAATTTATTGTTTATGAAAAAAAACCTAATTTTTTGCACTTTTTTTCTTAAATTAAAAAACGGCTCCTAGGATTTTTTTTTTCAAAATTTGATAGATTTACACAAATATTAATACGCGTCGATTGACACCTAAATGATGCAAATCGTATGTTTGGTTCGCGAGATATAACGTATGACAATTATGACCTTGAAGATCATGATGACTGTTAATAATTTATTTGATTTTTTTTGTAATCATGAGGAAAAATTTTGATGATTTTTAGAAGAACTGTTTGGAGTTTATAAACTATATAAACACTGATTACTTGGACTTGAAAATAAGGTTAAAAACTTATTGTTTTTGAAAAAACCCTAATTTTTTGCACTTTTATTTAAAAAATTAAAAAACGGCTTCAAGATTTTTTAAAAAAAACTTAAAAGAATTACATGAATGTCAATGCGCGTCGATTGACACCTTGTTGAAGGAAATCGTACGTTTGGTTCGCGAGATATAACGCAAGACAGAAATGACCTTCAAACGGGTAAAACAGCAAACCACCCCCAACCGAAGTTTCCCAAAAACTAATCAGCTCTTAAGATTGCAAAGACGCTTCGACACCTCAACAAAGTCGATACGACTTTGTTTACGTGAGTTATGCTCGTAGAAAAAACTGTCCACGAACGCACGTACGTACGTACGTACACACACACACACATACATCTCCCTTTCTAAAAACACTTTATATATACTCTATAGACCTCAAAACGTAAAGAAAAGTTGAAAATTTCAATTTCGATTTTCGAGGCGATTACAAGAACTTCCCATATACTGGGAAGTTAAAAATAGCAGTTTTTTATTTTTAGTACGTAACAAGTTTTTGTTGAAATCTGAAAATTATTCCAGCTTTCTGGCACTCACCTAAATTATTAGCCCGCAAATAAATAAGGCAATGAAAACTAAAATACATTTTTTTCTTTCAAGTGGAATTCAAATGCATCATTTGTAAGTATTAAATTTGCGGAATTCATGATAATGAATGTAAGTGTGTTGCGTGCGAGGTAAACCAACAATTTGTTATCCTGCTCACAATCTTACATCCCAGATATCAACCATTTCGATCGTTAAATTTTGAGCAATTAACTTCGTGCTAAATTCACCCCAAAAGAATTATTTGGTTATTTTAGCTAAACTCAAGAAAGCACATAGTTGGTGGAAAAACCGATGACCTTCTCTCTCACACTCAAGCAATTAATACTTGTTTTCAGCGTGTATATAGAAAAGCACTTTTCATTTAATAGGAAATATTGCATCGGTATGTGAAAGGTAGTTACTGATCGGATAGTCATCACATGTAGGCGTTTTCAATATGGAGAAGATTGAAGCTGCGACCCTAAAAACTTGAGCTTAAGCTAACTATAGAATTGGCCACACATTGTAATACAATTCAGCCTGCCAGGCCAAAATGCACGGTTGACATCAAACTTCGGTTTTCGATGATCGTCAGTTTAACTTTAAATGATTACTAGGATCTGGAAAGCGCAGTGGAAAATTCACTCCGTAATTCTGTTAGGCGTTGAATGCGCTGGTGTTAAGGTATTTTTACTGTGCATGTGTGGAGAAATGAGGTATATAAATGGGAAATGTAATTGCCAAAAACAAAAATTTACAAAAACAAAAAATAAAACTGTAACCGGCTTTTTTAATTGGACAATGAATTACTATAGCAATTGATTGATGTATACGCATCTGGCGCGTGTAATACTTCCACAATCATCTAGCATTTGCATATTGTACATTCGTCATGCAGAAAAAATTTACAGTCATTTCGCTCTTCAATCCTGTTCCATTGTTATGCCTCAAATTTGAGTGCAGACGTACAAGTGTTCGTACAAAAACTTTTTCGCCCATGATTAGGAGCGGGTGTTGGACGTCGTTTTCTTGCAAATTTTTCCAGGAATATAAGTGATTTCTTCCTATATTAATAACTCTCTGGAAAGTTGAATAGTTACATCATAAACCATTTACGGTTCTACGTGAAATCAATAAATTAAAAGTATTCATATAATTCTTCAGAATCACTTTATTGCATGAAATATAAATGACCATGGCGAAAATACTTTACACTTGGATACTCAACAGTTTTGTTGTAGTAATTAAAATCTACACAACATATATTAAGTTTATGATAATACATGATTTTCACGCTTAAAATAAATTTCGATTTTACACGACAAATATAAATAGACTTATTATTGCATTGGCTATGCCCAACAGGCCCGAAGAGAACTCGCTTGAAAATTACTAAATTAATACTGGATTTAAGAATGTTACGTGTCAAATTTCAAATATCGACTAATCCCAAACACTTATGAGAGAAATTAAAGTTGAGGGATACTCCCCCACGGCCTTAACAATCCAGACCGATTCAATTTTTTACCAATTGTTTGAACATGGAATCCGATTTGCTGTAGTTGATCATGGTCCAGAATTTTTCGACCGTCGAAAATGTAGGCCGGTTTCATCATTGATTGAAATATTCTCTTGTAGTCGAGACCCTGAAATCGAAACAATGTTGTCAAGCTCATTGAATATAACAATTTTCGAAGCTCACTTACAATAAACTCATCCCATTCCGTGCAAACCACTATTGCATGTGTACCACGAACCGCACTGTAGGGATCGCTATGGATTTGAACTGCTTGCTTCACTTCTTCAGGAGAATCTGTTACGCAGGGATGTGTCAGATCGTCGATGATCTGCTCCGGTTCTACTTTCGGATCGTAAACGGAAAGTTTCGCGCCTTCTTCCAATAACGTTTTGCAAACTGTAATTGCCGGTGTTTCTCGTGTGTCGCCAGTGTTCTTCTTGAAGGCAAAGCCGAAAATCGAAATACGCTTGTCCGATACGGTGTTGAATAAACACTCTATTATCTGGAATTTTGGAAACGATAGTATATTGAAGTATCCTGTATACTGTTTCCATAAAACAACGCAGTTAACAGTAAACATATCATGCATCTCCGTAAGAGAACTATGAAAAATATAAACTAGTCATAGTGTCATGTTAAAGGCCGGATAAAACAGTTTTCTACAATTTATCTAGTCTATTTGTTACCGACGCGATTTTTTAGTCTTAACATGAATACGGCTGATAAATTTGAGTAAATTACACGGTGAAAGTGTGAAGCAGAAATTTGCCAAGCTTGCAAAACAAATATTACAAGAATGAAACAGCCAAATTTAACTAAGCTATTACTTTCAGGTAAGTCTACTTCTTGGGCTAAATCAATGGAATATTCGCCTATATAAGCAAACAACAACGAATCCACAAACGATTTCTCTAAGAGTTACGCATGGATAACTAATCATACCTTTTGCGAAAATCGCGTCTTTTGATACTCATTCATATCGATAACTTGTTGCCAGTACGCTGCTACCTCTGGCAAATTCAAACCCTCACAAATATACACCAGATTCAAGATGTCTTTTTGAAAACAACTACCACCGAATCCCACAGACGCCTGCAAAAACTTTGACCCGATTCGTGAGTCCAGACCAACCGCTCGAGCTACTTCCGAAACATCCGCTCCAGTCGCCTCACAAACAGCCGACAGGGAGTTTATGCTTGAAATGCGTTGAGCCAGAAAGGCATTTGCAGCCTGGAATGAACAACGATTAAAATTTTATATTGCATAGTTTCTTTGAAACTTACTAGTTTCGAAAGTTCCGAGCTCCAGGTATTTGTTGTTATGATGTTTTGTTTCGGAATCCAGTGTTGGTACACCCAAGACAATTTTTCTACAGCTTGATGCCCTTCAGGTGTCTCTTCCCCGCCAACTAGTACACGATCGGGGTGCATAAGATCCTCTATAGCTGTACCTTCTGCTAAGAATTCTGGGTTGGAAAGGATATCGTACCTGATGCCTGTATGAAAAAATTTGAAAAATAATGCCAGAGTAAGAATAAATATAAAAAAATATTCTTCTGCACTAACAACTAAATCTTTATTAATATTTTTATCAACCAGAAGCTTGAATTTTTTTATGAAGCATAACGATACCATGTATTTGGATGCATTAAAATTTCTTGAACCAATAATTAATGGATAACATGGTAAAAACAGAACTTCTCAACCCGCCTAAGATATAAATACATAGGGCATTCTGTTTGAGTTTACGTGAGATTTTTTGTTTACGAGATTCATTAAAAATGGGCTAAGAAATATTCACAAACAGACAAAAAACAACAACAAACAAAAAATATTCCTCTTCTCAGTTAGGAAGTTTTATATCACCGTTTGAGGCACCTATTCGGCAATTTGTTAAAATTTCTAATAACAGTTTTCTTATTTTGAGCCAGCAACATTCTGGAAATCATTTTAATGACGCACTGAGACCTTGGAAAGCCAAGGTAGGTATAATTAAAGCGAAAAAATGGTCTGAATTTATATCAATGAAAAGGGCCAAACGACTTTCTGTATACGCACAAAAATATTTGACTAATTTGCTTAATGTTTTCTAGATGTTTCGGTATTCATCTAAATTAGATAATAATATCGAAGGACTTTCCTTGAGTTTTTAGTACCTCGAATAGTTTGTTTAATACTACTGTGGAAAAACACTGTTGAGATTTTTTAACAGTTAGTTTATTTTGGAGGAAAATTTGCCCATTTTAATAAATCGTTAATTTTATTTATAACCGAACGAATTTGTTTTGAAATATGGGGACTTGACAAAGCCTTCATTCGAGTTGAAAATGTTATATATTGGCCAAGAATTCCAATGCATATTATCAACGATATGCAGTTTCGCTCTAACTTCAAACGCGTTTCTTGATTTTATTTTCAATATTTTAGAATAAGTATTCTTAAAACGCTTTCTTTCAACCGAGCCCACAAATTTTCGATCGGACTCTGATCTGACGAATTTCCCAACCAATTAATCTAACGATAAACGGTGAAGTGTTCAAAATTCGATTCATAAGACATCAAATTCGTTTTTGCATTTGATTTATTCTGCACCAGTATGGCTTTTCCACGTCTGGAAATTGTGTTCGATCACCAAGTCATTCTGCAAACATTGCGGCAATATTATCTCTGTATTATTATCCATTAAGTCAATCTTTGTCTAGCAAAATGAAATTTGCTTTTCTTCCGGTTACCAATGCGTCCAGCAACCATGTTTTTCAAATCAAGTTTTGAGATTACCACCTTCGATATTTTTGATGAATCGAATGTCCTGAACGTGATGTTTAATCTGGTTGGTTTAGAATGCACATTGATTTACGGCTTGCCCGTAAGAAAATATTTAAATGACACATTCTTCCAATTGAAGGCTATAACTCATATACAGTCTGAATTTGAGTTATTTTATGGATTCTTTAAGAGGATATTTGTGATAAAATAACTAGTGCTAATAAATATAGAAAATGCTAATTTTGTCACAACTTTAATTTATTATGTCCTTCAAAGAATGGATCTGGCTGAAAGCAAACCTTCTAGAAAATCATCTTTCATAAGTCTACAGTTTACCATTAAATCTAATGTAAAAACAATTAAGACAAATTGTATTCCTACTTCGTATAGATATTTAGACAAATGGCTAAATGAGATACATATTCAATAACTGTTTTGGGAAATAATTTCATTTGACAAATTTTCATATTTAATTTTCAATAGAAGATAGCATCACAATTAGTTCACGACCACAATCCATTTTTATCAATTAACTGAGAGAATTTTTTACACCGTCCTGAATATGCCGCATCCAAAAACGCAAAGGAATGCTCACAATCAAAAATCATTATCGATACTCCTAAATATAAATCACCACTACCGTGCGTTTGCTGGCAAACTCACAAAGGCTCATGGATAATTCCAGGCTTCCTGGAATTAGAACAGGACCTATTGATACATTCTATTGAACTTTGCAGTTAATGGAAGTTGAACGATAAGAAGCATTCTTCGCATTGAATTTCTACCACGGCACGGCAAAACAAATATGTACTACAATTACGAGCTTTGGATCGTTCACATTAACACACTTAGTATTCTGTGATATAAAATCATATTTAAATGATCAAAAGCAACAACAAGCACTTGAGAATCAGTCAAACATAAAAACTGAGTGTGTTTCGATCGCCATACAGCGATATGATAACATCAGCAAATGATCTGTATCTAACAACTTTGAGTAAATGTTTGAGGCTCGGTGTGTCGAAGATCCAGTTTGGCACTGGAGGATCAGATGAACTTCACACCGTTGGAGGTTTCGCTACGAATATAATAGTCAAGAGGATAATTGCTGAGCTTAAGATATATGTTGTCCCTGATAACATTTCCGCTTATTAGGACATAAGCGGTAACATTATCTGGAAGTGAGCTCTCACATGATGTTGTAATTCAAAAGAGCAAATACAAGGTAGCGCAAAAGTTCCTGACCATAGTATTTCTTGTATAAAATTTGAAAGAAAAGATATTGATTTAATACGACATACACACATTTTCGATGGGATTTAAATCAGGGGAATTACCAATCCACACATTAGAAAAATACTCATAAATTGCCTCATAAGTTTTCAAAGCAGTATTCGGCTTGGCGCCATCTTGCATCAAAATTACTTCCTTTCCGTCCTTGAATTGTTGGCGATTAGTAAGGCAGTGCACAAAAACAGGGAGAATATTTCCCTGTAATATTCTCCATTAACAGACACTCCTTGCTGAATAAAGTGAAGTTGGCTTTTTCTGCGACTGCTCACTCCGCCAGCTACCATGATTTTTAAGTCGAATTTCGGAATCTGTATTACGGGAATATTTACGGGATTGCTAGTTCTCACTGTCCTATTCTGTCGATTGGGTATTGGATGCAGTTGAATCCACGACTCGTCCGTAAAAAGGATGTTTTCACGCAGCCTTTCACCACGGGCATTGTCATCAGCAAATGCGAGGTTTTTGAGATTTTGGCAGAAATTTAGTCGGTTCTTCTTGGAAAGGAGAGGTTTCTTGTGTTGTCTATGGGCTTGCCGGCTCCAGTTGGTGGATCGAATGTATCGCTGAACGGTTCGCATCGACACGTTTTTAATGGCCACCGGAAAGTTGTTAAGCCGTTTCGTCACTGTTCGCGTCCCCATTCCTGGTCTATTTTCAACCAATGTTCGAATTTTTTCTTTTTTCTTCTCCTGAAAGTACCGACAGTTGACCACTTCTCTACATATCCTCCACGTTTCCTTGTTCGGCATTGCACCATTTTTCCACGGTGTTCTTGCTGATCCTAAGTATTCTGCATATATCGCTGCAGCTGTACCCCAACCGATGCATGCGTTGAATTGCAATACGTTTTTGAATTCGACCACTTACTATTATCGTCGCAAAAAAATTCCAATTCGATTCGTTGAAGATTCACGAAGTTTTTATGGTTTGTACAAAAGAGCGTTAAAATTAAGGTCTTTCGATAAATTTGGTACTTTCACTTCAAGTAACCAAATCTGAATGGATAAATTTATATTTTCAAAAGTCTTTTTACTATACAGGAGTTAACATCTAAGGCTAATAAAAAAATACTCAAGTCTGTATATTTTGCTTGGAATTAGGCCTACCTACAAATCCTCTTGGAATTTTCGTACCTGTTTTTGTTTTGAGTCTTCAATAAAAGTCATAATTTTCGTATTTTGAATTGCTGTTCTCAGTCTTTATGGAAATTAATTAAAGTTATGTAGCTATAAGAAAATTTAAAGTAGGTGTCAAAATTTTTGAAGATAGTTTTTTGCCGATAAATTTATTCGGGTTGATTTTTCATGTCGAAGGTTAGAAACTTTTGCGCCACCCTGTAGTACAAGAGCTAACCGCAAATGCATTATCACAAATTATATTTGAGTTTTTTTCCGAGATTAATTTCGAACGATACCGTACAAACTTTCTTAACACTTTGAGTATATCAGCGCGATAAGAAGTTCAAGGACTGCCCAAGCTAAGAAGTGTTCTAAAGGTTGCAGGTAGAAATAACATGCACATCAAATCGAATAATTTTTTTTTGACACGATTATCTGAACTACATCGCACAAGAAGGAATTGTCAAGACATTGCCTGAAAAAAAAGCATTTACGAGATTTCGGGTACATAGGATGACAAAAAATGTCCAAACTATTCTCGGACTTATCAGATTTCTCCTTAAATTTCTTGTGAAATTTTCTACAATTGTGAGACTATTGACAAATTTACTGAAGGACGGGATGAAACCTAAATATGTACGCCTAACAGTCTATTGCTTTTGAGTGGTCTAAGGCAGCGTTTCTCGAGAAAGACGTTTCAAATTTGGAACTGAAACTGAGCTTCACGTTGACGTCTCGATGTATGTATGAATTGGGAGCGATATTGATACAAAAGGATTCTAACGACGGCATGTTGTATTCATTTTCTTTAAACTGAGGTGAACAATACAACTTATCAGTTGGAGTTATTTGCAGTCGTCAAAGCTCTCAAGAAATCCGAAGTCAACCTGTTGGGTACCCTAGACAGAAATTACAAGATATTCGCAATGGCTATGGCGAAGAAGGACATTCATCTCCGAGTTGTCTACTAGGCGTTATTGATTGACGAGTTCTAAATAATTATTGGAAATCGTCTGAAACGTCGATGGAACAGTCTAACACACTGAGCAGTCAGTGTATACAGTGCAAAGGAAACCGAATCTTGTCGTGGCAGATTTGATACTAAAAACGTTAGTTTAGAATACAGTTGCAATATGAGGTAATGCGACAGAAACACGAACGTGAAGGAAGAGAAAGCATCTTGTGAAAAATAATTTTTGATTTTCATACATGCGGTTTAGAATTGAGAATTATTTTAAATAGCTCTAGTTTCATTTTAGCTCAGACACGGGATAACCTTGAGGATTTACTGAGTTCCATAAAGAAGGGAGAGTTTCCGATACTTATCATATTGACCATTGGCGAGCCATGTTATCGACGAAGATGATCTTTATAGTTTTACAAAGTTTTTGAAGCTCCATTCGACGAAGTCTACGATCGTGGATGAGGTATCTGAACGTTAAGCAGACAGGAAATCGAAGAGCTGTCAAGGGGGCAGCATTAACATCAAATGCTTTCGCCACGTATCTTAAAGATGAGGGGAGAGGATTGAACAAACTTTCATGACAACTGGATTGCCCCGAGGAAGTTGCCAGACCGAACGACTGAGCCGCATAATTATTCCAATTGGCCAAGTCATCTAATCTAATTCAGAAAAATGTGAATTTATTATAAAATAGGAGTGCTGGTATGAATTCTTTCGAACTGCTAGTGGGACGAGCGTTGCAGCTGAACGATATACAGTTACGAAATGTGGTTGACGAGGAAATCGTTGACATTTTGGAAATACTCGAGTTATGTGACGAGACATTTATTTTTCGCCTAATCAATCATTCAAAAAGCCTAAAAAGACAAAAGTAAGAGGAAATTTAATGACAGATGTTGTAAAATAACAAAGGGCAGAATACATTTCCACTTAAGATCAGAAACTTAAAGTGAACTGTTATTTTAACATTGAAAATTTGGATGATTTCATTCATTATTAGATTAGCTTCAATAATTGTAAAGTAGGAAGCAATGCAGGGTGACATACAAAGGACAAATGTATTGACTCCTGTATTATCTTTGTGTACAGGAATCAGAACCCTCTTCTGTTGTACAAAGGTTTGAAGTATTCATCAATAAATTAATGTTGGCATCGAGATGGCCTCAAACATAAGCTGCAATGCTTCTGTCTTACGAAGACCCGGATATCTATCCCAACGTAAACATTTTTGAGGCTTTTTAGATATGCTTGAAGCAATTTTCGGTGTCTGTATTTCTCAAGCTAATCTATCTCGACCCTTCTGAGATTCTATAATCGGGCGTCTTATTAAACTTAGCTCATTCGTTAGCATAAAATGATTTGCCGTGCGGTTAAACGAAAAATCAATTGATATCTTTACAATTCAATGTCAATTTCAAAAACTCTGCTTGAGATTTTTGATAATCGGGCGCTATGATTGTTCCAATGCTTTTACTTATTGGTGCACAACTATAAAGAATCTTACCTGGCTTTTGATTTGCTCTCAATATATGCATTATGCTCTCGGCAGCACGGACAGGCACTGTGCTTTTTTCAACAACAACTTTATTACTTTGCGCTGTTTCCGCAATCATTCGAGCTGCATTTTCAACATACTTCAAGTCTGCTGCTCTACCTAAAAGTAACAAAACATTTTATCAAGAACGTTCATTTACACCTCTTTCACCTTTTCCATTTCCAAATGTTTTAGTTGGCGTATTTACTGAGATGAAAATCAACTCGGCTTCACGTATGGCAGTTTCCACATCAGTCGAGAAAAACAAGTTGACATTTCGACATTTTTTCACTACCTCATCTAGGCCAGGCTAAAACACAAATAAAATAATTAGTAAGAATTGTACGGCATTATAAAAAGTTGTTTAAATGCAAACAATTGAATATGTTTTCTGCATATTAAATATGATCAATAGTTCAGAAAATATTTTGGCAGATTATAGTTTGTTGATCATCATACATATATGGCTGTAATTTGTTCTTAATACAGTTTCAAACTTATTGCAATTATAGTTGAACAAACAAAATAAAAGATTAAATATATTACGAAAAAATTGATTATTTAATTATAAAATTATTTCGTGATGTAGGTATATTGCATATTTTTAATTTGTAGAAGTTAATACCTTTTTTAATATAAATTAACAACAACAACATATTGAGACACAACAAATACATCATTTTTTAAGTTAGTGGAGAACGCATTCTTTACAATTGTCAAGTGATATAGATTGTGAATGATTGTTGCCTTGCTAGAAAATTATCATCTTGAAATACTTCTTGGTGACAATAGACTTCCGCTTCATACTTTGCCAGAAAACGTTCCACGAGCAGAATTTCTTTCTTAAATATGTCGAGATAAAATTTCCTAATGATTCTTATTTTTGGATTTGAACCTCCGTTTCTAGTCGAAACAAATCGCCTACTAGTGTGCTTTTTTGTTTGGTTAGCAACGTGCTAACACTATTTTTGCACATTAATGGAGGTTCTTTTGTTCCAGATTAATGGTTGGTGCCATAATTAGATAGGGAGCGTGGTTTCGGGATAACGAATGGCTCAGCTCAGGTCTTAAACAGGGTGATGGCCTCGCCCCCATACTCTTCTATTTGGCCCTAGAGTATGTCATCAGGAAGATTAAAGTAGACAATGCAGGAACGCTACTCTTTAAGTCTACTCAAATAGTAGCGTACGCCGATGACATCAACGTCATGGCCCGATCTCTATCTCGTGCCAAAGAAGCGTTTACTGAGCTGGAGTCAGCGGCTAGGCAAGTCGGCCTAAGGGTCAATGTGAACAAGACCAAATATATGACCCAGTCAAGGAAAAAGACGCCAAATAGACAAAACATGACGATAACTAACTACAGTGTGGAAAGCGTAATTCTTTTATTTATCTTGGTGTCAACCTCGCCAAAGACGGGAATGAAAAGAACGAAATTGAACGGCGAATTGGTCTAGCCAATAAAATATATTTTTCAGTCCTCTCGGTGATTAAAAGTAACAAAGTGCACCGAAAAAATAAGCTGCGCGTCTATAAAACGATCATCCGTCCTGTATTGATTTACGGATGTGAAACATGGACTTTGACTCAAGCCTCAGAAAAAAGGATTGACGTCTTCGAACGCCGCATTTTGAGACGTATGCTGGGGCCCGTGAAGGACGGACCGGACTGGCGAATCCGGTACAACCATGAGTTGTACGCTCTTTATGACGAGCCACCGGTATCGATTCTGACGAAACTGCTACGACTTCAGTGGGCTGGCCATGTGGAGCGTATGGATGACAGGCGAATTCCCAAGCGCTCCATGAAAGGCCGAGCAACAGGAAGCCGCCCACCAGGAAAACCACGCAAACGATGGGAGGATGCAGTTGACAACGACAGCGAATCCTTGCTGGGATTCGCTAATTGGAGGACGCGGTCGCTGGACCGAGACAGTTGGAGGCAGTGTCTTCGGGAGGCCAAGGCTCGATTTGGGCTGGTGCGCCATTGATGATGATGATACTTCGCAGATGCAAATATTAGAATAGTTGAAATATAACGAGCTTAACCCATCAACAAGCCTAAACCGTGGTCGTGCTGTCTGATAACGAATGGCATATGACAGCACCTGAAGAGGAAGCCATTCGTTATCCCGAAACCACGCTCCCTATCTAAAATTTCCTAATCATAGAAGTCTACGCCGCAAATTTAATTTTTCAATCTTCTTAAGACACTTGTCTTCTTGTACCAACGAACGATGCAATATTTGAAAAAAAACGACAAGAAAAAAGCTATCCATTTAGTTCAGTTTATCGACGAAGAAAAATTCTGCTAAATGATTGCCGATAAAATATGGCATTGGGTTGCAAATTTTGTACGATTTTTTTAATGCCCAAAGAATCCTGATATTTACAGCAGAAAGTGAAAGAACACAATGTTTCAAAGCCAGAAAGAAATTAAAAATTCCTGAAAATCTGAACGAAGACAAGACAACTTACAAGAGGTTTCGTCAACATAGATTTAAAGGTAGTCCTAGCTCTGGACATTCAGTAAGCAGAAAAGTCAAAGAACCACACCATGGTGTCCGAAGCTTGAAGACGTGCGGCGACAAATTGTGGGCGGATCCGGTTGGCGCTACATTATTAGTCGAAGATTTACGCAAATTAATAGTGGACATTAATTTGACTAATGACTAAATATACAATGCGAATTTGCCGGGTGTGTTTTAGAAGCTGCCTCAAAATTCAACCTTAACGTGCCGGGATGAACAAGCAGCACCAAGGTCCAAGGAGTGCAATCAATTCCCAATTCTCACTTCGATTGCACTTCATTCATACGCCAGGACTGAATCGGATATCCAGGTTGACACACGGCAAGGCCAAAGCACGAGGTTTCAAACTCAACTTTGGTTGGACTTAATAAACGGGGTTTCATAATGTAATGGAAGACTAAGAAACAGTGATCTTTCGAACATGTTTCAGTTTCAGTTTCAAAAATGGCTTTATTGATATCATTGATTTTCGCAATTAACAAACTCTTAAGCCTACGAACTATCATCTAACTTAAAAACTTAATGGCCACTAGGGCGCTCAAAGTTTATTAATCTTTATTAATATGCATTTAACGTATGTCGCTTATTTTCTAACTTATCAGCATTATTATTAAATTTAAATTAAAAAAAAAACAGAAGAAAAAAACAATTTATCGTCACACCTTAACCTAACTTAACCTATGCGAGGTTGTATCTGCCAGCAGATACGCCCCCGCATGTACCTAATTCAACCTTAAGACTAAGTGTGAGTCCATGTCTGCCAGCAGACATAGACCCACAATGTAGATATACCTACTTAATTCTATTTATAATGTTTCTTGAGAACTAACAGTGTGTATTTAAAACAAGAAATATGTACATCTCATTGAAGGTTAGAACCCTGTCGGACTCTTATATCACTCATCACACCACCAACATCGATAACGGTCGCGGTCATTTCGATCAACCTCAAACCTCGCGAATGAATAGCGTCACAGCTCTCTCGATCTGCTCGTATCCATTCCCGCGACGTATTCAATCTTCTTGTCGGTTGCCCGCCTATATACATGGTATATAATCGGGCAACCAAGTGAATCTAAAATGAATCCATTCCCATCCAAATACACGAACGCTTCGGGGGGAATGCAGCCCGTGGTGAGACAATGCAAGCGCTTTCCTGTACACTCCAATGCAAGCGCGAAGAATCCGTCTCTCGAAGACTCTTAGCTTCTCCATTGTGCTTGGACTCTGGTTAAACCAAATTGAACATCCATATGTCAGAATTGGTCTGACCAGAGTCTTATAGCACGTCAACTTGACGTCAGCATCAATGTGTTTGGAGCAGAAAAGCCGTCGCAAAGACATGAAAGTTCTTCGCGCTCGCTCCAGCATGATATCCACATGCTGATTGAGGTAAAGGTACTGATCAAGGTACACACCCAGGTATCGCACGCACATTTTATGAGGAACGGGCGCAGAGCTTTCCTCGCCCTCGTTCGCCACGATGTGGAAATCCCTCCAACTATGCCTCAGGTCTGGATTGGCATGCTGCAGGGTACGTCGGAAGAGAATTGTTTCGCACTTCTGCGCGTTGATCATCATCCGCCAGATGTTCGTGTAGAACTGGATGTCGTTAAAAATCCCTTGAAGATTCTCCTGAACCACTGAGGCCTTCTTGTCTGCCGTGTAGGCAATGAGGTCGTCAGCGAAAGCTACCAACGATCTCTTGGGTGACTTATTGAAGTCGAATGAGCTCAGGATGGGACTGATGAAGATCGAGAACAATGTCGGCGCAGGATCTTTCGAACATGCTCACGATACAGATGATGACATTTGGTATGAAAGTTATAGAAGGAATCACTCGCTATGGAACAAGTAAATCGCTTTCAATGAAGAATTGTGTCATGGAAAGAAAATTTCGCTGTTTGCAGAGTAATTTCAAACTATTTATCAATGTCTAGACTTATTGTAAGCAATATTACCCAGGTCCTCATCCGAAGAAATTTATCATAGTATCATAATTTTCACGAACGAGACAACGTTTAAAATAATGATGTTTTCAATTCTCATAATCTGTATGTGTGGTCGCAAGCCACCCTACAAGTAAGACCCTAACGAAATTTCAAAATTAATATTTAATAAGGTATCATTGGTTTGCTGTAACCAGCGAAGTTCATTTAAATTTCTTAAAACATAACTCGAAAGACAGCTTAGATGAACGGTTCCAGTTTTAATCAGAAGAGGATGTGGTTCATACATGATAGTGCTCCTCAGCACCTCCAAAGATAGCTGAAATTACACATCACATAAAAATTTCCAAGAATGGAGCTTCTAATTATATTTTTCATCATTTTGATATGACAAAATAATAATAATTCGAATGAAAAAAATCCGAGTATATCTGAATCAAATGTCCCATGATTTGAATACATGATGTTAATGTAAAGCATTGCTTCCTTATAATCAATTGAATCTCCTTAATGTAACACAAATATTATTATATTTTATACAATACCTAGATTAGAAGAAGCATTACAGAAAAAATTCGGTTACATTTATGTTTGACTTTTAAATGAAAGAAGACATGCTCTTTGCAGTAACATTATCTTGGTCCAATAAAGTGACATTTGCGTGTATTCAATCAGAACACTTTTCTGCATTACTCAATCTTCACTTCAAGATGCCATTCGATTAGTCAACATCAAGGCATCGATAAGTTTTCCATACAAATCTGAATGATCACTTCATATTCGAATCATAAGAAAACGATAGAATTTCTTACATCCGACGTCAAGCTCTTAAAATAAGCACCTTATGAAAAAATTCCCCATGATGAATGAGTAGTGATTCAATCACTATTTTGTCTGTTCGTTTGAATGAAGCACCACAAGAAGTGGCTTCTTCAAGGTGAAAGTGTATATTGAGTGCACCTGATGATCAAACATAATAATGCTATTGCGATTTTATCGTTGGCAATACTATTGACCGCGTTGATTATGACCGCAACTGGCAAAACTACGATGTTGCGGTGATTTTTTGAATAGTTTCTATAAATCATGACGTCGAGAGTCGTGCACGAGCAGGTGCAAATACACGAAGTACCTTGGTTGGATCAACTAAATTCTTGACACAAAAGCTCAACCCGCAAACAGAAAACCAAGAACATTATTTATGTTCAACAAATTGATCGCTAAATGATTTAAATTGTGGAGCTTCGAAGTTGAAGAAAGAGATTCAAAACATGTTTGATTCAAGAATATGAAGAAGGGTAAGAAGATCTAAATTGCCATCAGATGAATACATATTACATAAAAGTTTAATTTATCCAAATGTATTCTGATATGTCCATACATAGATATGTCATTACTTCTATAATAAAATAAAGTTAAGGAAAACAAAATAAGGCATTAAAATGCCTGTGTGTTTGTAATTAATTCTATGAATATTTGATAATATTTGTAACGAATAAGTAATACTTATTTTGGCTTTAAAAAGTTAAATATATATTTTTACAGTTATTGAGAGTGTTTTTTTATGTTGTCAGTATTTTTTATCGTACCACCTACTACCGACTATCGATTATCCGAATAAGCAACTTACGTCGTAAAGTCTTGGGTCAATATTGAACTTTAAGATCGATATTATTTGGTACTATTCCTTATACCAATTCTTATCGTCTGGGAGGCACTATGTACTGAAATCTAAATGCGAAGAATTACTAAAAATTGATGGAAAGAGTGATTGAAGAAAACGGAGGTGGTTTTAGTCGCATGCCAAGAGGCAGAAGCTGATAGGCATCTTTTGAAGATTTTCACCTTCCAACGTTGAAAAAAAGGAGTCTGGTGATGGAAATGATAAGAGCATCACCTGTTCCACTGACCACGAATACTGAACGAGGAATTGGATTCACACCGACACGCAACCAAAGAGACGAAAAAAATGCGAAAAGGAAACGATAATTCCGCTACACACTTCACACTTTAAAAGAATTTAGTTTCACTTTACTTTATATTTTATTGGAAACAATACAACGACCTAACTGGCATTACGATAATTTTAAAAAAAAACACATACAAATCCTCCTTAATTTTTGAAAGTTGAACGAAGATCGCCAAGCTCCACGACGCTTATTCAAATCCCCAGACAAAGAAATCGAATCCGCAACACGAGCGATTCCACAAAGTGATCCTTCAAACAAGTCACGGCTTCCACCAATTTTTAGCTACTTCAAAAAACGACGACTTTCCAACCAAAAATTGCAGAAATAAATCTCCAAAAAAGAAACGGCTAATTCGACCACTTTTTCTTCTAACGATGTAAGTGCAAAAAACTGAGACCGTTTTGCCGGCTTACATTCATTTATCCTATACATGAGTTCCGTTGCGATACCATTGGTGAATTCGTTTGGTTCCGGCGGGTTCTGCCACTTTGCGATCAACATCACCTATTGGTATAATCTGTCGTTTTCCAAGTCTAAATCGTTCTGCTGATAGTTTCTATGTTAAGGGGTTATACCTATGTGAATTTTTTTTTCAATTTTTTTTATTGGCTAAAAGTATGCTAACACATTCCTAGAATTGAAATCAAAAAGGTCCAAATACTAATATACTTCAGAAAATTTTTGAGAATCAATTTTCTGAAGCAACTCCAATGCTCGAAAAACGTAAAATTAGCTCGCTTTATACTATTTAGTAATTAATATACACTGTATAGGGCACGTTCCTTCGTAAACGACGCTAGGAGAGCTTCTGTTTACTCGATCGACTACACGCTGCATTTGAGGTTAAAGTACTATGTTTTGATTGATATTTTTACTGTTGTTTTGTATAAAAAAGTGTTAGAAATGAGTAGTAAACTGTACAGTGGCCGTAAAGGCAGTAAAGCAAGTAGTTCATCGCGGAAGCGCAGCAAGATCAGCAACAGGCGTCCGACTAATCGCCATTCGTTTGAGACTCATTAGGATTGACTGCAGGACCTAATTTTTACAATTTCTGCTTAGAAACAGACGCCTAGCGAATAAAGGCTGCTGAGCGCTCAATTTCCGACGTTATAAAAGAGGCGAGACGCAGCCTTTTAGCATCAAGAAAGGACGAGGAGGGGAAATCCACGGTCTTGGAAGGCCAACTGTATGGTGCTGGGATAGCAGAGTATAGGTTAAAAAAATTGTATATAGTAAAATTTTGAAAATTCACAACTTTATAAGGTTTTGAAACTTCAAACGCGTTTATCTCGAAAGTGTATTTTTGAAATTTGCCGGAAACGAAACTCTTTCAGTTTTCATCCGATTGACTTGCCGATATAACTGTAGCTTCTTGATATGATTATCTAGTGAAGTACACACGATTTTAGCGATGGCTTTTGTTTAAAAAAGTTATAAACAATTGAAGTCATTTTTTTGGGGTCGAAAATGCAATTTTTTTGTTAAATGGTCGCCATTTCGCGAAAAATCGATATTAAACAATTATCGTGTGTACTTCACTAGCAAAACTCATGAAGTTTATGAAAAAAAATTCTATTGTTCCAGATGCAGATGGGGCTGAGAAACTTGTCCGGCCGCGGAACGTCTTTTGTAAATACTAGTAACTTTGACGTGCACTACAGCCGCCATTTTGTATTGAATTTAAAATAAAAAAAAATTTTGCGCTCCCGAAAAGTTGCCTTTTATATTGATATATTATTTATAAAAGAAAAATCCTGAAAAAGGCTTGTTTTTTAGCCTTCACAAAGGTATAACCCCTTAATAGTTCTTGGATTGATAAACAAATTGTCGTTTCACGGTTTCCAAATGTTGAGATTTTTTGGTGTTTCTCCTTCACCCAGAGGACCAGCCCTCACAGGAAGTCGATAAATGGTAGAGTAGGGATTAGCCACCGTCTGAGTAATGGATGTCGCATGGGTTCTTCCAACAATCCTTTATAGGGTTCTTCCAACAATCCTTTATAGAGTTCGACCTGTCCCTCAAAATAACTTTCTTCGCTGCCATCTTTTGCTATTCTAAAATTCTCAGCTCCCTGAACGAGTCTCCTTCGAAATAGCTCTCGGATGCCGACTTCAACTTGAGTCGGCTGGGGTTAGTTGAAACATCGACCAGCTCTCACCAGAAAAACAGAAAATATTAGTTGAATTTCGGCTTGAATAATGCTAGCATGCAGTGTGTCATGCAAGGCATTTTTTAACTTGATCGGTCGCACAGCGTGGCGAACGTATCACTAGGTTCTCTCAAATATTTTTAGTAGTTAGACTTTCAAACATTTTTTTTTAGAATTTTCAACAATGAACAAGCGTGCTGATGTTTCTCGAACGGAAGTATCTCAGAGTCAACTGTAAGAAATATTTTTCAAAATCTAACAGAAAAGCGGTTGGGTAATTTCACTAACCAATGGCTCCAAAAAATTAAATTGAAAACCCACCACACGCTCTAGAAAGTGGTAGAAACTTTATTTGAAGAAGATTATGTGTCCACTGCACACTGTCTGTGGCAAAAAATAAATTTCAATTATAACCGCCCAATAAAAAAGTCCAAACTGATACAACCAGCTTAGCTTTCACAAAGAAGTATGCTAATTAGACTAAAACAGCTTTTTTGATCAACTTGCAAATTATGGCCATAAGAGAAACATTGATTTTTTTCTCAAATTTTTGTGACGAGAGATCAATCCAGATTTTACAGGATTGTACACAATTTGCATGGCGTCGTCCGCGTGTAAAACTTAACATGAACTTGGTAGCGGAAAAGGTTAAGCATCCGTTTCAATTATGATTTAGGTGTGATCAGCTGTAAGGGATATGGCCGCCTCCATATCTTTGAGGGTACTATGGACCAAGACTTATGTTTGAAGGTGCTGGAACAGAAATCACTCAGACAAAACTATGATTGGTTCGAGGATCAGCAATTAGCCACAATACCCGAATTACCTTCATACCATAACGCACAGAGAGTGACAAAGTATCATCTGAGCAACAAAATCTCTGGAAGCTCGCTCGACCTGGAAGCTCGCTCGACCAAAACCATAATGAGATTTCAAAGAAAAAGGTCATCAAAAATATGAGTAAGGTGATCCAGAGAAATTTTCAAGAATGCACAAGCGTGATCACGAATCGAAACTTATGATAATAAGTTTCGAAAAAATGCCCCGGAGGCACAAGATGTAATAGCTCAAAAATGTGAAATAAATATTTTTTGATGATTCTTCATGATTTTTTTCAAAACTGCGACAAACTTGTATAGGTTATATTTAACTTTAACTTATAATAATTGAATAATAATAAATACTTTTCAAAAGAAAAAGAAAAAACCTTTACTTGAAGAAATTATGAAAATAAGTGGCTTTCCTTTTGAAAATTACGCTTTAAGTATAATAATTTGATCAATCTTTTGGACCTCTAGTTGGCCATGGTTTTTTTTGTCGTGATTTAACACCTTGGACAAACTAAGCAGCATAATGATGGTAAGGCTCATCATGATGGTAAAATACTATCATCATGACGGTTAGAAATAATGCTCCTGAACCAAGTAGGTAGTTGTTTATAGATTGCATGAATTACACTATGACTTCAAATGCCTTTTCTCTGCACTCATTCTCAATAATCAATCAAATTTACCGAAATTCACTTTCATCTTCCAATTTCAATGACGCTTAGCCAGTGTGTCGCACTCATCACCATTTTCTCTTGCCATAAAAACGCTTACTTTCATGTCAATGGTCAGTATGTCAATGGTATAAGTGATTTACGCTTGGCACTCACTTAAGTTTACCATACTTAAACGTATTGATTTTCTGCATAAATATTCTTTAAAAAAAGTTTCTCGTTTAAATCGCCAGCATAACCGCTAATGGCAATAAGTAGTGAACGCAGTTATACCATCACATTTGAGCACAACCTTTCATTTTGGTCGAACTATTGGGAAGGCAATGTAATACATTGGATTGTATTTTTATCTATGCTTCAATTTCGATTGGAAGTTTTTGGACCACAATTCAGATTTGTAAAATTTTGTGGATAACAATACAAATGCTCTTCTTTCTTCCAAAAAGCAAGATATCTTCTTGGAAGTTTGGATGATACATTTTATTTGGAATTATTGTAGGTTTTATTATGTTAGTTACTCTTAATTAAATGTATACTTTCAATTTGATTATTGTTTTAGTTTTTATCTATTTTCATCGCTTTTTCGACAACAACTTGTATAATAAGTTAACAGAAGCATCCACCACGTATGCACGTAATGACCCTTGTAAAGATATCGCTTATCAATGTTTTCCCAACAAATCATTCTACCGTACGGAAATGTTACGCTAAATAAATTGCAAAGAGGAGCCCATAAAGTTCCTGTCCGACAATTATTTACTACCGGAAAAAACAAGCAAACAAATTATGAATACAATTTTACAATTTACCAAGAAACAATCGCGTTGACGTAGGAAATAATTTTGAAATAATCGTTTCTTTACGTCGTGAATATAGATAAATTTGACATAGTTGATAAATAGAAAAGTATTTATGATAAGACACGGCTTTTTTCAACAGAAAATAATTTCATTATTGACGATCAAATATTATTAACAATCTGAATCATGATAACACTACTTTTATGAGTTGTGCAAGTGTGTAAGGTTGAGATATTTAAATCCTCTGATTGCTTTGCTATGTTTTTTTTAAATATTGGCTTAAATGAAAACATTTTGTTCTGAGCTTATATACATAAATGTCTTTGCATTTTTTGGTCAACTCGCCAGATTCGATTGTTGTTAACTGACAAAGAAAACTAAATCCATCATCAATTTCTCGGTATGCTGCCGAACGTTGTTTTAAATGTGTATTTAATGTGTCAATTAGGGGAATGAAAATATCTACACGAAACTTTTCCTTGCCTCTCAACTGTGCAGTTTCTGATGATCCTTCAAAAAAAGTGATGCGTGTGCTGCGAATTCTTTTCCTTTCAAATTTATCTTTGCAGTCAGCATCTGGATTTTTTTAGCAGCTGTTTCGTACTGATCAAAATTATTGCGTGCGTTATTGACATAAATGATCAGAGATTCGTAAAGTCTTGTTACAACGTCCATGGTCACAGTGCTGTTCTGTAAACTTAGACTTGTTAACTTCCCAGTATATGGGAAGTTCTTGTAATCGCCTCGAAAATCGAAATTGAAATTTTCAACATTTCTTTACGTTTTGAGGTCTATAGAGTATATATAAAGTGTTTTTAGAAAGGGAGATGTATGTGTGTGTGTGTGTACGTACGTTCGTGGACACTTTTTTCTACGAGCATAACTCACGTAAACAAAGTCCTATAGACTCCGTTAAGGTGTCAATCGAAGCGTCTTTGCAATCTTAAGAGCTGCTTAGTTTTTGGGATACTTCGGTCGGGGGGGTTTGTTGTTTTGCCCCTTTGAAGGTCATTTCTGTCATGCATCATATCTCGCGAACGAAACATACGATTTCCTTGACCAAGGTGTCAATCGTCGCGTATCAACATTTATGTGACTCTATCAAGTTTTTAAAAAATTTCCTGTAGCCGTTTTTTAATTTTTAAAAAAAAAGTGCAAAAAATTAGGTTTTTTTTAATAAACAGTAAATTTTTAACCGCATTTACGGAAGACAGTATTCAATTTTTATAAAATTTATATACTTCAAGCAATGTTTGAAAAAACGTCATCAAAACTTTTTCTCATGAAAGCAAGAAACATTAAATAAAAAATAAAAAGTCATTAACAGTCATCAAGATCTTCAAGGTCATTTCTTCCATTAACTATATCTCACGAACCAGATATAATATTTGCATTATTAGGGAGTCAATCGACGTGTTTTAACATGTTTTTGATTATTTTAACATTTTAAAAATCCGTTTCAGCGGTTGTTTTAATTTAATAGAAGAAAATGCAAAAACTTAGGGTTTTTTCATAAAAAATATTTTTGAAACCTGATTTGCACAACACAGTAATAAATGTTTATAAAATTTATACATTCCTATCAGTTTTTGAAGAGAAACCAGCAAAACTTTTTTCATGACTCCGGAAAAAATTTAATTAAAAATAAAGAAATCATTCAAAGTTACCATATGAAAAGGGTTCTTCCGAATGATATTACCTTATATCTTTTATTCTAAAGACTTTGTTGTAAAGTCAATCAAAGTTTTTAAATGTTTGGATAATTTGAGCAGATTTTTAATAGTTTTTGCAGTCTTTTCATAAAAATAAGCGGCTTTTTAAAAACCATCAAAATTTCAATCAAATTTGCATTTGTGGTAATCAATCATCATCACCCATCCACCAAAAGCCTTACGTAATCAATGGATGCTCCCGTAGATGATATGATTAATATAAACTCATTCCTGTTACTGCTTTGAATACCTCTCATTATTATTATTTACAGTAGTACTATTTTCAAAATTATTATTGTGTTTAATATTTTTAATGTTTATCTAGATATTACTGGGAAGTTGACCGTGTGGACCTCAAGGGTCGCACTTCGCGGCTTGTTTTATTAACCCATTAATACCCAAGAGTGAAAATAAAAGCATTTTAATTGGTTTTATTGCTAACAACAATTCTAAATACATTCAAAAAGAGAAAATTATAGTCAGAAAAAATATTTATTATATTGTTTACATTACGCATAATGTTGCGTCTACGCAACGTTGGGATTACTGATGAAACAAAAATACTACTAACTTAGTTTCAAAATGCATGCTACATTATTAGCGTGAGTGGAATATGTTAAAACAATCAGCATAAAGATGCACTTGACATTTTTTACACATATAAATTGTTGTACTTCTACACTGACGACATCTTCTGCGACGTTTACTGTCGTGCTCTTCTATGATGTGTCCAATATTATCAAAGCGAAAATTAGAAGGCAACGCGTTTTTGGATGGCCTTCCTAGATTTGTATTTGAAATACCCAAAAATTGCGAATTATCTGCAAGCTGGACTTTTTCAGTTTTCAACAAACTTACAGTAACGTAAGATTTGAATTCTAATTGGCTCAAGGATCGCTCATTCGCCAGATTGTAAATTTTCCACGAGTTGACCAGAACACTGTCTATCAAATTGATGAACACTTTTTCCCTCTCACTCGAATCCTGAAATTCACTATGCCATTATCGTGGAGATCTACTCCCCCCATATTTTTATTATAATCTGCTATTACTTGGGGTTGTTGAACATTCACCATTTTTTTATTTTTCTATCGTAACGTTTTGTTGTAACCAATGGTTCTATTTTAGCGTTATTAGTAGCCACATTTACCACAGAATTATCAATCCATCGAGCCAACAGTATTTCATGTTTTTTGTCGAAGCAATAGTCAAATGGCCCTCTTTCTTGTTTCGGAAGACTTTTCGTATCTATCAAAGTTTTATTCATAGTTCGATTTTCTCTGATAGTACCAGTGGGGAAATAGCCTTTTCTTGCAAGTTACAGAACAATTTATGTGAAATGCGTATGACTCAAACCAAGATTTGAGTAGAGTACTTATATTGATAGTATGTCATCACAACTTGTTCCCTTTGAATACCGAGAACCCATTCCTTACAATAAATTTCTAACATCAATAACAACCGATGATCATTTTTCCTAACGTTGCGTATACGCAACGATTCCTGGAAGTCTTAAGATCAACAACATGTGTAAATATTTTTGTTCAACAAAGGCGTTTATATCATAAAGCAGATGTTGCTAAAGGTTTGTAGGATTTGAAAAGTTACGAATTATTTCAATCAATAACTTTTATGACTAGATGAATCTGTCGATCTAGAGTTGACTCAATTAGCAGTTTTTGAAAAATTAGAATAACATGTATTTTTTTGAAAATAAGCATTTAAAAAATTATAATCCATGTATAAGCTTTTCTTTTCGAGACTGGCTTACATGTCATAAATTTATTTTCTTATTTTCAATACAAAAAAAAATCAAAATCAAAATGTTGCGTTTACGCAACGATGGGGAGAAATGGGTTAATAATTGTCAAAAGATCATTCCATATTTCAAATTTTTACATTTTTTTATTAGGCTTTGGGCTTTATTTCTAGTATCTCCTGGTTGATTGACGCCACTTGCGATTGAGGACAATGCTTCACAAATATTTAAATAAGCATTTTGCAATGCATTAATAGCATCGGCATGTGCAGACCATCTAGTTTCCGAAAGACGCTTCAGGACTCTAATTTGCACCTAAATGCTCTGTCAAAATTTTCCATCGTTTGGTCGAAGCTGAGATAAAATTGAACGATTTTTGTACAACTTGAAAGAATGCTCCTGCGTCAGTAGCACACTCAACAGCCTGAACATCTCACTTTGCCAATTCGCAAACTTCTTCTATTTTCGACTGAACACCAGAGTACTCTTCGGACGTATTTGATGCATTGTCGTAGCTCTGCCCGCGACAATCTTTTATAGGAATATCAAGGCTTTCAATAAATTTTAAAATTGTATCTGCTATATAATGCGCATTATGTTCATCCATAGGCAAAAATTGCAAAAATCTCTTGCTGTCGCATTAAATTAATAAACTGCAAACATTTGCAGACAAATATGATGTACTTCCTTTTCCACGATTTCTGCAGTTTTGTATGTGATCAGGAAGGAGAGGATCAAATTCACTAATCAGTTCTAAGCATTCCAAATAATTCCCAATATTTTGCGATCCAAATGTCTCATTATCACCACGAAAAGCAAGACTTCTTGAAGCTAAAAATTTCACTGCTGCAACAATCCTCCTAAGCATATTCTTCCATTGGTTAATTTCTGTATTATATTGGGACAGCAAATCACTATCAATTCGTCCAGTAGTTTTCATTCTTGCAACATAATTCATTATAAATTGCCTGTGCTGTAAACTGTTCTCATGCTCCATCAATAAGTTACTTTATTATATATATTATATCATTTTTCAACCGTAAAAATACGTAGTACCTAAGCTTAGGAATTATTTCGATTATTTCATATTGACCTGTAATTATTTTTTTGTTAAAAAAGTGTAATGTGCCTGACAAAAATGTTTTGAGAATAAATGTGTGAGAGAAATAGTTGTCGGTCCTTCGGGGCCCCCTGAGGATGCCCTTATAGTGAAGATGATATTGCGTGTCCTTCTCGGTTCACTTTTCAAAATAATTCCCAATCTTTCGTGGATATCTCCGAATTTTGAATTCATGTAATCATTGTTTGGATGTGACCTTATTACGAGTTGCGATCTACACTGCTCAGCAAGCCCAATTATGGACTGGTTACTACTCCAGGAGGCATTGTAAATTCAAGGCCGTCTCGTTTCAAATGGTAGCAATAAAACAGACTATTCATAGTCTACGTTACAAGATAAATATGCAAAACGGAATGTGTGCCAGCGTCGCATTTCCATTGAACAATTTTCAATTAGTGGAGCATGCTATGATTACCGCTGCGAAGCCAGAGACATGTTATACGACGCAACTATGCTTTCGTAGCACAAGTGGAAGTTTCCATCTTTGCAGGCAAGTATTTGCTCCAGAAATACATTGTTCTAGCCGTTTCGCCATGGACTTCATTCAATTCTATGCTCGCATGTGGCCAATCGTCGCCGGTTACCCATTTGTTGTCGCAAGTGTTCCCGTTTTGTGTACCTACACGTAGGCTTAATTCCTCTATGGAACTTTTACGTTTTCAGAGGATACATGGACTAGCAGTGTTAAAGCTGTGTAAATAGCGCATTATTGCGATTGAACTTCCTCGAAGCATATCAGGAATCCCGCCACCGGAAGCAAAGCATGGTATCTTAATCGTAGGCTGTGTGCGGTAGCGATAAATGGCATCCGCATTTGACCGCAATGCTCCACACTGCCACGAAAACGTTTATCTTCTAACGATAGGATAAGCAAAGATGTGTCAGCCGGCCTTACCTCGTATATGGGCAATTTGTCCGAGTTCCACTGGGCGATGCGCTCGTCGCTGCGGTCAACAACCGTGACGCAAATATCTGGACATTTGAGGGCCATCACACTGCATGTGGGGCCGCCAACGTAACCAGCTCCGATGCAGCAAATCTTCGATATTACCATTCTTTCTATTTGTTTTCACAGAGCACAACGCGAATAGACTCCGGGCGGAACTGTAGCGCACTGACTCTAATTCCCTACTAACTTCGAAGGCGTTCAGCAGAAAACTTCCAACTTCGTCTACTAAGTTGTCTCGGTGGAATTCCCGCCACTCAAAATGCTACTTTAATAGAGAAACCAATTTAAAGAAGCGCCGCAGCTTCTCGCTGACACGTCCGCCTAGCCGCTTTGGAGAAACGTCAAACAGTAGACGAATCACATTCAGCGCGAAATTCCGAAACCCAGACGTGCTGCCATAGTGGTGTTTATAATTTGAATGAGTTGCGGGCCGTGAGTCGAGCCTCGGATCCGATGTAATTCGTGTAACGGCTCAAAACGTTAGAATATTAAGAAGGCCATTGGCCAGAAAATGGAAGATATTGAAATGTACGTGGAGGAACACAAAGAAATTAATGTAATGATATTCTGCGAAATGGCTCTACGATTCTGACCAAATAGATGAATACGACGCTACCTGCTGCAGATATAATAAAAGAGCAGATGAAACAGCAATTTATGAAAAATATGGACTGCAATATATGGTAAAATATAAAAGTATACATTTTTGAATGTTATAAACAGAAAGACAAACTCTAAATACTTACTTATCCTCAGAAACTTTTTTCTGTATCCATTGAACATATAAAGACACCAGCCTACGCACATATCGCTTATAACATAAGCGGACTTTAGTATTAATCTGTTAGACGATAATGCAAACTACCGCACATACTCTTGTTGCCAATAATTCTGAAATATTAAACACAATAACAACAGCGAGATTAATCTTAGGGACACCCTTATACCATATAACTGCAAACAGTCAGATGATAAAATATAACACCAATTGCACATTTGAAGACTAGCCAAACTAAAAAACCTAAAAAAAAAACGGGAATCAAATACATAACTTAGCTCAGAACAGTTAAATTTATTGACGTGTTTAGGAAAGTGTTTAGGAAAAAAGGTCTGTTATCTCTGTTTGTGTGTGTGTTTATGAACGTACGTACGTTCGATGAACGTCTTTTCTACGAACATAACTCACGTAAACTTTATTGATGTATCAATCGGAACATTTTTGCTATCGTAAGAGCTGGCTAGTTTTATGAAAACTACGATCAGGTGATTTTGTTGTTGTGATCACACCTCCCTCCTCCAAAATCAATCCTGTCATGCTCTATACCACGCGAAAAAAACATTTGATTTTCATCATTAAGTTGTCAATCTATTGTCTGTCAAATTTTAAAGAAGAAAAAATTTGGAGCCATTTTCAATTTAATAAAAATGTGCAAAAAATTAGGGATTGTTTCGTAAACCAAATAGATTTTTTTTCATTGCTATGTATATGATAGACAGCTGATAGAATATAAATATGGATATACTACTGTGGGCAAAAAATATTAAGACTTTTTAATTTAAATTTCGCGCGGAAACCCATTCGTCGAAATTTTTTTTCTAGGTGGGTATGACTGTTAGTGACATCTGTATCAAATATCACATCAAAATAATCATTAATAATCATACGCTTGTCTTTCTGAAGTACGAAAAATGCACTCGGCGATTTTTACAATGAGTGAAATTATTCAACAAAAAAGTTCCATTAAATTTTCTGTGCGGAATCGAATTTCTGGTGCCGAAACGTTCAGAATGTTGCAAAAGGCCTTCGGTGATAATTGTATGTAGCGAGCAAGTGTTTTTGAGTGGCACAAATTGTTCAAAGAGGGTCGAGAACGCGTTCACGACGAACCACGTCCAGGACGGCCATCAACATCAACTGATGAACAACACGTCAATAAAATCAAGGAATTGGTGCTCGAAATCGACGATTAACAGTCATAGACCTTACTGACATCGTTGCAATATCAGAAAGATCAGTGAAAGCCATTTTAAA
Organism: Oxycera nigricornis; assembly: GCA_963942545.1. Lineage (NCBI taxonomy): Eukaryota > Metazoa > Arthropoda > Insecta > Diptera > Stratiomyidae > Oxycera > Oxycera nigricornis. The sequence goes on from OZ012663.1 coordinate 41,175,284, forward strand.
ATATCATTTGAGCCTAAGAAAAGTGAAAGCACGATTGGTTCCAAAATCACTCAATTTTCTTGAAAAACAGCGTCGCGTTGGCGTCTATGAAACAATGCTTTCCAACTACCAGGATGTCATAAAACGTATTATAACTGGCGATGAGTCTTGGATATATGCTTACGACCCGGAAACAAACGATCAATCGGTCGAATATCTTGCCAAAGATGAGCCGAAACCGAAAAAAAACACGTCAAAGCAAGTCAAAAATCAAGGTCATGTTGACAGTTTTCTTCGATTATCGAGGTGTGATGCACTCCGAATTCCTTCCGACCGGCCAAACTGTTAATAAGGAATACTATATAAGTGTTATGCGTCATTTGCTCGAAGCTATTCGTGAAAAGAGGCCGGAATTATGGGCCGTGAGTGAGTTTTTCGTCGTTGAAATTTGACTCGGTGGGGACCCTTAGAAATCAACTGAGGATCGTCCCTGCAGATGCAAATACAACGGCCTGGTTGAAAGCCTTGGTGGAGGGAGACAGGCTAAGGGGAGCATGGGAGGGCGCTAGATTTTCCCTAGTGGAAGCATCTAGGCTTCCAGTGCTCCACAGGGCCACTTTCTTCGTCCCGGGCCCAGACCAAATCGCGGAGACTGTTCTCCGAAGGCTCTCCATTGTTCAGCCGGAGATAAAAACAGCCGACTGGGCCCTGTACGCACAGGCGCCCATGAAGGACTCCCGAAAGGGACTCCTCATGGTTGTTGGAATCCCGGACAAGGACAGGGAGTACATATCGGGAAAGGGAGGATGGCTCTACTTGGAGCTCAATAGGATTAGCGTGAGCTTTTCCAAAGGGCCCAAGGAACCAGGACCACAGGCTCCCAAGTAGCGGTTCCTTGTCAGCGTGAGTGTTATACTTGTTCTGTATTGTGTTGTGTTGTCTTGGGGTTGACCTGGGGATGTAGCATGGGAACATGATGGGTCTTCAGGTCACGCAAATCAACATGCAGCATAGTAAGGCGGCTAGCTCTCTAATAGCTAGACGCTGTAACGAAAGCTGCAACAAACCCCCCGGAGGTAGCAATGTCTCCGGTTTTGCACCTGCTCTACCCATATTTCTAATACAAGAACCATGGGTGGCAGGAGGACGAATCCGCGGTATAGGGACCAACTCTCAAATGGATCTCTTGGCAGCGGATTGTGAAAAACCCAGAACCTGTGTTTGGCTCCCAAGGACTCTTAACGGGCTCTTGGTACAGGAATTCTGCGACCGAGACTTAACCGTAGTACGAGTAAGTACAACGGTGATGGGGAGTAGACGAGAAGCTCTTCTGGGATCGGCCTATCTCCCCTACGAAGATCGAATTCCGTCAGCAAACCTCACAAGACTGATGGAATATGTTAAAAAACACAACCTAAATCTGATCTTAGGTTGTGATGCAAACGCTCACCACGATTGCTGGGGGAGCTCGGACACCAACTCGAGAGGCGAAAGCCTACTAGAGTTCTTAGCCAGTTCCGGGCTCACCATAGCGAACCGTGGGGCGGAACCAACTTTCGTCACATCCAGGAGGCAGGCAGTCATAGACATAACAATTGTCTCTGACGCAGTCACTCACTGGGTTAAAGACTGGAAAGTTTCGAAAGAAGTGACGCTATCTGATCTTAGGTACATCACTTTCAACATCGAGGCTAATCCAATAGGTGGGCCAAAATGGTTGAGAAACCCCAGGAACACAAATTGGGCGGCCTTTAGACAAGACGTGCAATGCAAATTACAGCAACCAGAGAAAATCCGAGAACCTGAGCAGCTCGAAGAAGCTGTCAGGAACTTAGTCGAGGTATTGAGGGCCTCTTTTAAGGCCCACTGCCCACTAAAAAGGACTACACTGGGAAACACCCCATGGTGGACACCAAGACTAGCCAGGCTTAAGAAAAACGCTAATAAGGCGTTCAACCGGGCCTGTAAAGCTCGAAGTGAAATCACCTGGGAGGCGTACAAGCAATCCAAAAGAGACTATCACAAGGCTCTTGCGGAGGCGAAAAGGAACTCATGGAAGAAATTCTGTGAAGAAATAAACTCATGCCGGGAGACCGCCAGAGTTAAGAAGATCCTCACAAGGGGACCGAGCAATAACCCCGGGCTCCTTAAGGACGAAAACGGGAAGTTCACCACCACAAGTGAAGAGACGTTAAACCTCTTGCTTAAAACGCACTTCCCCGGTAGCATAACTCCCTCCGGAGGAAACACCGTTCATCCGAACGTACCGTCTCAAACGGATTGGAATCAAGCCGCCGAGGTGCTGACTGTAGAGAGGCTCCAATGGGCAATTGGAACTTTCGACAGCTACAAAGCACCTGGCGAGGATGGAATTTATCCCATCCTGCTGAAGGAAGGAATGGCTTCCATCACCAACCATCTGTGCAATATATACAGGGCCAGTTTGGCACTAAAATATATACCAGAATTATGGAGGAGGGTAAGGGTGGTATTCATACCAAAGATTGGGAGAACCACTTACCAGATAGCGAAAAGCTATCGACCCATAAGCCTCACATCTTTCGTGCTGAAAACACTGGAACGACTGGTGGACGTCCACGTGAAAAACACAGCACTAATAGAGAGGCCCTTGCATCCGGGACAGCATGCCTATAGAAAGGGAAAGTCTACGGAGACGGCTCTGCATGAGCTCGTTCACGGGATCGAGCGGGGCCTTAACGACGGACTCTTCTCTTTGGGAGCTTTCCTAGACATAGAAGATGCCTTTGACAACTCCCCATTTGGTGGAATGACATCTGCAGCAGAGAGACATGGGATAAGCGGCACGATAACGGGCTGGCTGACCGCTCTCCTCGCTGAACGAAAAATAACAGCGTCACATGGGGACACCAGTATAACAGTAGCCCCAACAAAAGGGTGCCCACAAGGAGGCGTACTTTCCCCTCTCCTGTGGTGTTTACAAATGAACTTATTAGTGACAGAACTTAACCAACAAGGCTTTCTTGCCATCGGCTATGCCGATGACCTGGTCATATTATGCAAAGGCAAGTTGCCGGCACAGTGTGTGACAGGATGAAAGAAGGACTTAAAATCACGCACCAATGGTGTAGAAGAAACGGGCTGGCGGTAAACCCAGCCAAGACAGAACTCACCATGTTCACCAGGAAGCGAGTGTGGGATGCATACACGCTACCTACTTTAGATGGCGTGGAGCTCCAACTCTCAAAAAAAGTCAAGTACCTGGGCGTAACCCTAGACACGAAACTCACCTGGAAAGAGCATGTTGATGAAAAAACAAGAAAAGCCAAAAACATTTTCTGGGCATGTAGAGGCTCCATGGGTAAAACCTGGGGACTCTCACCTCGAAATGTGATATGGCTATACAAAGCCTGCATAAGACCGGTCATACACTATGGAAGCATAGTGTGGTGGAAACGGTCAGACCTAGATACTACAAAAAGTCAGCTAGGCTCGGTGCAGCGACTAGCACTAGTGAGTGCTACTGGAGCGGTGCGAACCACTCCCACGGAAGCACTCAACGTGATCATGGACATGCTGCCACTGGACTTATCAGTGAAGCAACATGCCGCAAAGACGATGGCACGCCTAAGGAGAACCGGGATGGTGAAAGACGGCGGCTGGACTGAGGGACACCTCAAACTTTTAAAGAGTTTAAAAGTGGACTCACTCCTTGATCTGCCCAACGACTACATAATCCCAAGGCTTCTCTTTGGAAAAAATTTCACAACGAGTTTGACTGATAGGAATGATTGGACTAAGTTCGGTCACCTTTCTCACAGGCCCGCTGATATCATAGTGTACACAGATGGATCAGTGATGAGCATCGGGGCTGGGGCGGGAATATATATACGCCCTGGACCACATGAGGCTCAAATATCGATACCTCTGGGTACAAAAACAACCATCTTTCAAGCTGAAGTCCACGCCATAGCCAAAGCCGCGGACCTCTTACAAGACAGAAGAATACAAAACAAACAGATAAAAATCTGTTCAGACAGTCAGGCCGCTATCAAGGCCCTGGGCTCCCACAATGTGAAAACTTCAATTGTGGAGTGTGCCCAGAACAGCCTCAAAAAGCTGAGCCAGAGAAACAGGGTCTCAGTTACCTGGGTCCCAGCACATGTGGACATTATAGGTAATGAAGAGGCAGACAAACTGGCTAAGAAGGGAGCAGAGATCACACCGGTTGGTCCTGAGCCTTTTCTGCCAACGAACATAAATCTAATCTCAAAAAAGATCAATGAGACACTCAGGGAAGAACATCGAAGACGATGGCTCAACCTACCAACATGCAGACAGACAAAGCTCTTTCTGCCAAACCTACGACCTGAAGTCGCAAAATACTGTCTGAAACTAAATAGAGTCAGACTGAAAAAACTCACAGAAGTGATTACAGGCCACGGACGCCTGAGAAGTCACCAAGCTCTTCTGCAAATAGTGGACGATGCATGGTGCACTATATGTGAGGAGGACGAGGAAACAGCGGCATATTATGTGGGCTACTGTCCCGCGTTCTCCAGACACAGATATAGAGCCCTTGGCATGCCTCAAATAAGAGACAAGGAGTTCCATACCTTAGCCTTGGACGAACTGATGAGGTTCATCATCTCATCTGGAAGATTCAAGACATAAGCATTAACTCCAGAAAGGAAAAAAATATGAGGATAGTACAATCGACCAGCAGGTCGCAGTGCTAGGGCTGCAATGCCCACCTCCATGTCATGACGACGACGACGTCGAGTTTTTCGTCAAAAATTCAAGCAATATCGTTCCACAACCACCGTATTCGCCTGATTTAGCTCCGTGTGACTTCTGGCTGCTCAGCACACTCAAACGACCGCTCCGGGGAAACTGTTTTGAGTCAACTGAAGACATTAAACGTGAATCGCTACGCGCATTGAAGGCTATTCCGGAAATTGACTTTAACAACTGTTTCGAGGATTGCAAAAAACGTTGGCATAAGTGTATTGGGGCCCTGGGGGATTACTTCGAGGGGAACGAAATAGATTTGGAAGAATAAATAAAGAATTTTAAAATTATGAACAAATTCTTACTATTTTTTGCCCACAGTAGTATATTTTGTATTTCAAAACCACTTTTTAGACACGGTACGAACTTTTCTCAAAAACTATTCAACTGATCTTCTTGAAATTTCAACCCCATGTTTATTACATGTAAATTTATCGTTGGGATTTCTAACATATAAATATTTTTCATTTTCATATTTTTTACAAACAAAATATAACCGAAAAGTAAAATGATTTTCGAACGCACATGTTTGGAACGTCACCATTTTTGTGATTGCCAGTGACATGGAAAAATCTAATTTTATGTTTCAGACAATTCTTTATCTCTAAACCTAAACTGCTACGTGTGTTTTGCAATGCGGGTTTCGCTATCGAAAGCCGATGATTTGGCCTAAAAATGTTTTTTCCACATGGTCCCCTCCCCCTTTGGGATGCAATCACTCCCACCAATGTACAGTGATTAATAATTGAATGCAATTGCTGGGCATTGTTTTACATATTTAAAAAACAACGAGTCATCTAAAACACCAACACCAAAAAGAAATTTCGGGGTGCAAGAAAAGATGCTACCATTTAAATTGCAACCTCAGTTCCCCCAATGAAAGTTGTAGAAGTATCATAGCAACCATTACCTCTGCAACGTCAGCATAGAAACAAAATAATGTTTATATTTGATAGTCTGTATTTGTATTGTGCTCGAGTGTACTTATTTATATCGATTTAAGAGGACTTTAGACATTTTTTCAATAGTTTGTTTTGATTTAACTAAATACCTTACCAAAAAAAAACAGGTCACAGCATGTGTGAAGACATTGAACAGGATTGCAGAAGAATCGAGCCAGCTGCGATATTTGGCTTTGATGGACAGGTCCCTGGTGGATTGCAGCTGCATCCTGGCAATAAGCATATCATCTTCCCACTTGGGAACAAGTTAACAATTACGGATTTGGCAAGCAGCAAGCAGGAGTTTCTTTGTGGACACAACAATTCCATTTCCTGTTTGGCTGTGAGCAAGAGGTAAATATCTAGTTGGCTTTTGCTTGAAGGAGCAAAATAAGCATTATTTTTCAAGTGGCAAATATCTTGGGTCAGGACAAGTCAGCCAGAGAGGCTTTCAGGCATACGCAATATTATGGGATTGGTGTAGAAAAGTCGAAATAACACGTCACGAGCTACACAAGGTAAAGTGAAATTTTACTTACATTTGTTTTTCGTCGTTGGAAGGTGGGAATCTTCAAAAGATACCGATTGGCTCCAGCCTCACGATATGCCGGATTTCTACCGACTAAACCCACCTCCGTGTCCTTCTATTTATGTCACTTTTCTACTCAACAAAAATGGTTTGTTTTATGTATTTTCTGTACCTTCGAACGTAATTCAACTCTCATTTGCAATATGAAAAACAGAGACACAGTTTTGAACCCAGTTTAAACCGTGTAACCAGAACATATCCATTTTGCTGTTCGTCCCGCAAACGAAAGCTCAGAAACGTAAATACATATTCTCAATTCTAGCTTAGACGTCCTTGGCTAAGGTTTTCGATTCTGAGTTATAATCACATAACAGTTTTTCCCAGAATTTTTTTTTCAACGTTGGGAGGTGGAAATCTTCAAAAGATGCCGATCACCTCCCGGTCCTCGGCATGCCGGATTTTTACCGACTAAAACCACCTCCTCCTCCTGATCACTCTCTCCATCATTCATTCATTTTCGTTCTATTTAATTGTCGTACCTTGGTGCTTCCCAGACGATGTAGATCGGTATAAGGGATAGCACCTAACTATCAAAATTTAGGTTCATTCATTTTATTTTATCATTCATGTGATTTTGTTGTTTCTGTTTGATTTCGTTATGCAAAAACTTTGAGTAAAGATGGAGCTGATGTATTTACTTCCGGTTTTGTTCATGTATGAGATACTTTTTTAGTGTCATTTTAAACGTGTTGAAGTTTGGTATGTCCTTTATGTAGTTTGGTAAAGTATTGTAAAAGCCTGCTGCTTTATTCACGGGATCCTCCTTTAGTCGTTCCGTTCTAGCATATCTGATCATTATATTGTTGGCACTCCGGACATTATAAATATTTTTTTCCGATATTTTTTCAAGGTTTAAAGAGCTATATTCTTTTGAGTGTAGATGTTTATAGATGAATTTAGCTCTCTCCATATTAATTAGGCTTTCTAGGCTAAGCTCTTTAGCTGTTTTGTATACCTCGACCGTAGCGGTTAGCATAGGGAGATTACATATATTTTTATAAGCCTTGGTTATTAGTCTGGAGATGGCTGTAATGTTACTTTTGGAAGTCTGACTGAATTTCTTTACACTTTTCAAACGAGTTCATTCTTCTACATTCTTTGACGCATACTCTCTAATCTCTAACAAGGAGAAGGCACGGCATCGTCCTCTCAGATCACGGCCTTCTCCTTGTAAGTGAAATTTTCAAAAAATTATGGTGATGCAAGAGTTAAACTACTTTCGTTTGTATATTTTTGACAAAATTAACTTTTGCATACACCATTTGCATCCGCCTTGCTTGCACGTTACTGCAATGATTTACTGTATACATTATACCTGCAAATGGTTGAATTTCCTCACAGGAACGTGTCCAAGCTGTGTGTTTCACCAGTCAGGACGATTTTCTAATCACTCTAGGCGGGGAAGATGATGGAACGCTTATTGTTTACGATATCGAGTCAAAAACGCCGATTTGTCGTTCGCCAGCTGCCAAAAGAACCTCAGGAGTACCACTTGCTTTGACTTCACTAAATACAAGTGCTTCATCATTCGTTGTCGCTGGAGATCGTAATCTTCATAGCCTTTTCATTAAATACCTAGAATAGTTAAATTGTTTTGCCTACAGGACATTTTAGAATATGGACCGTCGAGAGAGAGAAACGTAAAATGCAAGTCTTAGATGCGTCCTTGGGGAAGATACAAAGACGCTTCACAGGAGTTCGAGTGGTTGAGGACGACCAATTGATATATGCCGGCACAATGAGTGGCGATATTATTAAGATTCGTCTTAGCCTCGGCGGTGAGAGCGGAAAGGACAATCGGCAAGCGGTTCTGTTAGGCTGCTATGCAAGACACAATCCTCGAAAACCCAAAGGGAAGGACTGTGAGAAGTACGTAAATGGAGTGAGGGAGATATGCATCATAGGAAAGGGAAAATTACTGATTGGTGCGGGTGATGGATCTATTGATTTGGTTGAGGAACGCAGCATCGTACTGAAGGACTACAACAGTCCGACATGGCCACAGTTCAATAGTGTATGTTGCCGTTCTTCTTTTTTGCACCATTTGCATCTTCTAATTCATGATTTCATTCGTGAATATTGCAAACGTATGTATTTTCGAAGTAATAATCGATTTGCCCAATGCAGGTGAAGCAGACAAAGGTGAACGGGGCCGTAACGTCCATTACAATGTTGTCGAATACACTTTTCTTGATCGGCACGGACAACAATGAGATTTATACTCTGGCTCTTCCTTCATTCGATCTGAAGTTGCATAAGACCTGCCATAAGGCGGCCGTCTACGATATCGTCTTCCCCAAGTAAGTACCTTCATAAATAATTGGCGACATTGATAGCGTGACCCAATCGTAAGGTCTAGCAACCTCTTTTTCCTGCTGAATAATAATAATGTGGAAAACATTCGTTGTACGTTTCAGAGACTTTTCTCGAGTTTTCGCAACGGCGAGCTATGAGTGCATTCGGATTTGGTCGGCAACACGTCTGAAGGAAATTCTGCGAATCATGGTCTACAACTTTTCAGCAGCTTCCATTGTCTTCACGAACGATGGAAGCAGCATCATTTCGGCTTGGAACGATGGCGTCATTCGAGCGTTCACTCCAATCACCGGAAGATTGATTTATGCTATACCGAATGCACATAATAAAGGTGAGTTGGGCTCTGCTTAAGTTCACCAATTGTGGTTTTTAATTTAACAGTTTAAATTCGCCGAAAAGTAAATTTTAGGCATATGTGGAAAATAAATGCTGTTGTATCCTCTTTCAACTTTTTGAAGGGTGAAAAATTAGGAAGCGATTACAAGAACCAAACATATTATAATATTCGGTACTATCGCATGAAATCACTGGCAATGTATATTCTATGCCGCTCTTCGTTGAACTCATTCACTTACTATACTTAATGTATTCCCAATATCGCACCAGCCCAGTCCAATCAAGTCTTGGCCCCCTAAACAAACCGTATTTAAAACAATAAATACTATTTGCATCGGTGAATTTAGATGAGAACCGTCACACCATCACTTCGAAAATGCTGAAACAAATTAATTAAAATCTATATATTTTATTGAAAATATGGATGCGCAATTATTTATTAAAGCTCTACAAAGTACACAAGTTTTGTAAGAAAAGTTGGCATTGATTCTGAATTAAATAAGTTCGGAAAAAGTGTAACCTTAAGCGGCCCTAAAAATGGGTGCATAAATTTAATAAAATGAACACGGTTGTTAAATATATAAAATAATTTTTAACTTCCAAGTATGTATATGGGAAGTTCTTGTAATCGCCTCGAAAATCGAAATTTTCTACATTTCTTTACGTTTTGAGGTCTATCGAGTATATATAAAGTGTTTTTAGAAAGGGAGATGTATGTGTGTGTGTACGTACGTTCATGGACACTTTTTTCTACGAGCATAACTCACGTAAACAAAGTCGTATCGACTTTTTTAAGGTGTCAATCGAAGCGTCTTTGCAATTTTAAAAGCTGATGAGTTTTAAGGAAACTTCGCTCCGGGAGGTTTGCTGCTTTGCCCGTTTGAAGGTCATTTCTGTCATGCATTATATCTCGCGAACCAAACGTACGATTTCCTTGAGCAAGGTGTCAATCGACGCGTATTGACATTTATGTGATTTTTACAAGTTTTTAAAAAAAATCTTCGAGCCGTTTTTCAAATTTTTAAAAATAGTGCAAAAAATTACGGTTTTTCCAAAAAAAAAAAAAAATTTTTAACCTTATTTTTAAGTCGAACTAATCAATGTTTATATAATTTTTAAACTCCAAACAGTTTTCCTAAAAATGTCATCAAAATTTTTTCTCATGATTACGAAAATAAATAAATTAAAAATTAAAAATTATTAATAGTCATCAACATCCTCAACGTCATATTTGTCATGCGTTATATCTCGCGAACCAAACATATGATTTGCATCGTTTGGGTGTCAATCAACGCGTATTAACATTTTTGTGAATCTATCAAATTTTTAAAAAAATCGTTGGAGCCGTTTTTTAATTTAAGAAAAAAAGTGCAAAAATTAGGTTTTTTTATAAACAATAAATTTTTAACCTGATTTACAGAACACAGTAATCAATTTTTATAAAATTTATATACTCCAAGCAGTGATTGTGAAAACATCATCAAACCTTTCTCTCATGATAACAAAAACATTAAATAATAAAATAAAAAATCATTAACAGTCATCATGATCTTCAAGGTCATTTCTGTCATTCTCTATATCTCACGAACTAGATATAATATTTGCATCATTAAGGTGTCAATCGACGTGTATTATTATCTTTGTGGTTTTTTTAACATTATCAAAATTCGTTTCAGCCGTTTTTTCACATTAATAGAAGAAAATGCAAAAAATTAGGGTTTTTTTCAAAAAAAATATTTTTTTTAACCTGATTTGCGCAGCACAGTAATAAATGTTTATACAATTTATACATTCTTATCAGTTTTTGAAGTAAAACCACCAAAACTTTTTTCCATGATTATGAAAAAAAACTAAATTAAAAATAAAAAAATCATTCAAAGTTACCATGTAAAGAGGGTTCATACGAATGATATTACTTTATATCTTTTATTCTAAATCAATTGTTGTAAATTCAATCAAAGTTTTAAAATATTTGCATAATTTGAGCAGAGTTTTAATAGTTTTTACAATCTTTTAATTAAAAAAACTGCTTAAATTTTCAAAATCATCAAAATTTCAATCAAATTTGCATCTGTGGTAATCAACGCTTTGAATGGTAAAATGTTTTATATGAAATACTTTGCAAGATCATATGCTTTAGAAAGTTTTCATCAAAAAAAAATTGCAGTTTTTAGTAGATTCATTCTTTAGTAATCGTAAGATTTCAATTACTTCCTCCATCATCATTTGTAAAACATTTTACTTTTTACATGGAATTGAACCTATTTTTGACTGCATATTTAAAATTTACCAATAGAATGTATAAAGTAATTATTAATCTCATTGATGTAAAATCGTGAAAAAATATAAATTCAGTGATTATGCTGAAGTCATGGCAATTTTAAACGAAACTATTCAAAATGGCCATCACGCGACAAAATCTCTTCATTGAGAGTAATAATAAAAACTGCATTCATTTTTGCTAGCGCTCTTTTGTCCTTCAAGCATCGATGTGAAAATAACAAATACCGTAGAAAAAGTCCCTACCGATTGATCCGCATCAAATCAATCTACCCGCATCCACCAAAATCCTTACGTAATCAATGGATACTCCCGTAGATGATATGATTAATATTAACTCATTCCTGTTACTGCTATGAATACCTCTTATTATTATTATTAAAAGTAGTAGTATTTTCAAAATTATTATTGTGTTTATTATTTTTAATGTTTATCTAAATATTACTGGGAAGTTGACCGTGTGGACTTCAAGGGTCGCACTTCGCTGCAAACAAGCATGTAAAACAACAGTTTTACATTCTGGTTTAATTAAAGAAAAACACGAGTAAAAAAATTTAAAAATTCTGGAGCCAAGTTGGACCGTTATTTTGAAAAGTTTTGTCCTTGTAATTTTTTTCTGTCGGGTATCGTCCGAAAAATAATTGGTCTTATTATTTATTTAGAAACATATGCAATGTAGCATTGAGAGTTATTTTAAATGTTTTTAATAGATTGAAAAAAAATTAGATTCTTACCAAAATTTTGAATTTTGAAAATTTATAAAAAAAAATATCCGGCATTCATTTGAAAAATTCTAGACTTTAGCTATTATCTTTATATATCCACCGTGAGGAATTTTTTTTACATTTTTCACAAATCTATATTGTTTTTGTGCAGAACAAAAATATATTATTTATGGCACATAAGCCCAAATCGATCTTTGACCTCCTGAAGACATTCTTTAGTTTTCTAGGTGCAATGACCTCGTTGGCTAATCTGAGTAGCGGCTTACTATCAGCGTCTACTGAGTTAAGCTACTTCCAGCCAACCGATTCTCATGACGTATCTCAATCTCAGTCTCGATGAGAATACAATACCATGGTGATAATTATATAATTATATTAAAAGAAAAATGACAAAAATGACAAAACAATAAAAATAAAATGCTTCTGCTATTAGATAGTCCAGGGATCGTTTTCAAGTCGTTCAAATTGTGAGATTGCTTAACAGTATGAATTTCGAAAATACTAAAAAATACTAAAAATGTGGTCCCTTGAGGCCCACACGACTAACTTCCCAGTAGGATGAATAAAAAAGCTATAATTTGTTATTATTATTAATTACTTTTATTAATAATCATTATTATCGTCATTAATCATTAATAATTACGTCACCATACGTCATCTTACGTCAACCTACGTCAACTTACGTCACCTTAAGTCGCCTTGCGTAACCTTACGTCGCCTTACGTAAGCTTAAGTCACTTTAAGTCACCTTACGTCACCTTACGTCACCTTAAGTCACCTTACGTCACCTTAAGTCACCTTACGTCAACTTATGTCGCCTTACGTAACCTTAAGTCACCTTACGTCACCTTAAGTCACCTTACGTCACCTTAAGTCACCTTACGTCACCTTAAGTCACCTTACGTCACCTTAAGTCACCTTACGTCAACTTACGTTGTCTTACGTCGCCTTACGTCACCTTACGTCACCTTACGTCGCCTTACGTCACCTTACGTCACCTTATGCCACCTTACGTCAACTAACGTCAACTTACGTCAACTTACGTCAACTTACGTCAACTTACGTCACCTTACGTCACCTTAAGTCACCTTACGTCAACTTACGTCGCCTTAAGTAACCTTAAGTCACCTTACGTCACCTTAAGTCACCTTACGTCAACTTACGTCGCCTTACGTAACCTTAAGTCACCTTACGTCACCTTAAGTCACCTTAAGTCACCTTACGTCGCCTTACGTCAACTTACGTTGTCTTACGTCGCCTTACGTCACCTTACGTCGCCTTACGTCACCTTACGTCACCTTATGTCACCTTACGTCAACTAACGTCAACTTACGTCAACTTACGTCGCCTTACGTCAACTTACGTCAACTTACGTCAACTTACGTCACCTTACGTCACCTTAAGTCACCTTAAGTCACCTTACGTCAACTTACGTCGTCTTACGTCACCTTACGTCACCTTACGTCACCTTAAGTCACCTTACGTCACCTTAAGTCACCTTACGTCACCTTAAGTCACCTTACGTCAACTTACGTCACCTTACGTCACCTTAAGTCACCTTACGTCAACTTACGTCGCCTTAAGTAACCTTACGTCGTCTTACGTCACCTTAAGTCACCTTACGTCACCTTACGTCACCTTAAGTCACCTTACGTCGTCTTACGTCGCCTTACGTCACCTTACGTCACCTTACGTCGCCTTACGTCACCTTACGTCACCTTATGTCACCTTACGTCAACTTACGTCAACTTACGTCACCTTACGTCACCTTACGTCAACTTACGTCAACTTACGTCACCTTACGTCACCTTAAGTCACCTTAAGTCACCTTACGTCAACTTACGTCGTCTTACGTCACCTTACGTCACCTTACGTCACCTTAAGTCACCTTACGTCACCTTAAGTCACCTTACGTCACCTTAAGTCACCTTACGTCAACTTACGTCACCTTACGTCACCTTAAGTCACCTTACGTCAACTTACGTCGCCTTAAGTAACCTTACGTCGTCTTACGTCACCTTAAGTCACCTTACGTCACCTTACGTCACCTTAAGTCACCTTACGTCGTCTTACGTCGCCTTACGTCACCTTACGTCACCTTACGTCGCCTTACGTCACCTTACGTCACCTTATGTCACCTTACGTCAACTTACGTCAACTTACGTCACCTTACGTCACCTTACGTCACCTTACGTCAACTAACGTCAACTTACATCAACTTACGTCGCCTTACGTCAACTTACGTCAACTTACGTCGCCTTACGTAACCTTACGTCGCCTTACGTTGCCGTATGTCGCCTTACGTAACCTTAAATCACCTTACGTCGCCTTAGGGTGAATAAAATATTTTAACTAAGCTTAATTACATTACATAGCAACCCACTTGAGCCAACAACAAAGTATGGTACAACCATTAATGCTATCTTTTCAAGATATTTAGAAAAACTGGAATCGCAAACATTCGTTTCGTATTTCAGTTACCACAAACCTATTGTATCTTTTCTTGAATTTAATTCAGCTGAAACTGTAGAGAATTTTGCAGAAAATAGAAAATAGAATAGAAAAACTGTAAATTATTTTAAGATATTTTTTTACTTTAAGTTACTTTGTGTGGTGTTGGCATCTCACGTTGAAACCGCGAATCTGAAGTAACATAATTTGGGAAAGTGGACCTTTTACTATTCACCATAGAGTTTCCCGATGATGGAACGAATATATTTACATTGCTATGCAGTTTGTTTGATCTTAAAACATTGCAGATTAATTATATAATCTGTTGATCTTGTAGAACCATTTACGTGACATCATAAGTCTGAGAAATCAGGTTCTTTATTTTAGCGTATTTTTTCCTAAATGAGTAAATTTGGTTTCCAAGTGTAAATAAACTATTTTCAATTTAATAAAATTCGTTTAATAAATCTGAATTAATTAAACATTGGAAAAATTGAAATGAAAACATTGAAAAATGGAAATTTAATAACTGCTGTCTCACATTGAACATTATTATCTGATTTAGATTCTTCTTCGTCTGACTGAGGCAGCGATTCTTCAGTAGCTGTCCAATGTTTCAGATTCGTGTAGGACTAGAGGTACTCTGGGAGGATAACCGAATTTTCACACATTTTCATCAAATTGTATTTTTTCGAAGCAATGTTCCACTGCTTTCTGTAAGAAGGTTGAGGCAAAGTCTGACGCCGTTGTGCTGGAATTCGAGCTCTTCTTCTCCTGGTCTCAGGCGATGCTGTGCCGAACTTACTCTGTGAAGACGCCGCTATTGCTATTCTTGTACCTTTGCTGTTATTAGTTGTTCCTTCTCGTTGGTCTCTTTTTGATATTCGGTTGAATACAGCTGTCGCCAGAAAACTTGTTTTTATGTGATATCTAAAGATTAATGCACAATGTCCTCGCCCAATATAGTCTGATTTACTAAATGAATTAACAATCATAATTATTATAAAATTTTACTCAAACTCAACGCATATGCTTGTTCAATCAACAACTTTTACTTTTTATACCGTCTCGGTTGCTTCTATCTATAGGATGTTCTGCAATAACAGTATCGGCTAATGGAAAGGTCCTTGTTAGTGGTGGATTGGAGGGTCAAGTCCGAGTTTGGAAAATAGAACCACACCGCCAGAGCCTTGTCGGTGTGTTGAAGGAGCATTCTGGCGCCATCGCTACTGTGGACTTCAACAAATTCGATTCCGAAGTCGTTTCGGCTTGTAGCGACGGCACTTGCGTCATTTGGGATATCAAGTACCGAACAATTAAGATGAATTTCTTTTAAATCTACTAATTTAATTGCTTTCGAATTTCAGCCGACTCACAAGAAAACATGTGCTGTACGCCAACACTCAATTCAAATGTGCCCGGTATTATCCTTCTGGCGTGCAAATTATAGCTGCTGGAACGGACAGACGAATTAGTTACTGGGAGGTATTTATACATACAATGGCGAAATCGAAGGTATTTATGGCTATTTTGGTGTTAGGTTTATGATGGAGCATTAGCACGTGAGGTCATCGGATCGCCAAAAGGATTTATCAATAGCCTTTCGTTGAATCAGACCGGAGAGTACTTCATATCGGTGTCAAATGATCAAATAGTAAAGGTAAGTTGTTGTGTCCGTTTCTGGATTTTGAACTGTTTCTGAAATTGAGAATCGAAATGCATGTATTCGTTTTTGGAATGATAACGAATAGTTTCCTCATTGGAATGGCGATTCACATTTCCTATTTTCATCAATATGTTAACCGAATTCATCCATAAGAAGACTATTTGAACAACGATTAAAATGGAAACTTAAAAAATTATTACACAGTGTATATTTTCTTATGATTCCGGAAGAGTGGTAACAAGATTAAAATCGTCTTTGTGGTGAAGCAGCTTGTGGTTCAACGTATTCGTCCTTTTGTGGATGGGCCTTAATCCATTCGAGTGCACGCAATATATATTCAGGAGTCTTTGGTACAAAGTCTCCAGTGGCTACATATCCATTTTCATCAGCGGTGTACTGGATAGCGACAGGAGTTCCTTCTGGCGAGATCCACTGGGCTGAGCCTGCACTGCCAAGAGCATTTCCCTGAGCACTAACAGCAATTCCATTGCTGGTCTCAAAGCCATACCGGAACGAGCCATCAGGTCCAACATCGTTCACTAAACTCCTGATTTCAGCGTCTCGGTTGATATTGTCGGCGACAGCCAGACCCAGAACCGCAGCAACTACAACCTGAAATATTTAAATTAGCGTTAATCTACTCCAGTTCCACTGATCCTTCAAAATCTATAAAGATTCTTCATGTGAAAAACTTACAATTTTGTACATGATTGGATGGAGTGGTGTGTTTTTTGCAGATACAATCAAGCTTGTGATGAAGATGCTCCTCGGTCTGGTATTTATATCACCGCAAGTTAAGAAAAACGAAACCTCCAAATTGTTGCCTTCTGCAGATTTAAATCGTTGTCGCATTACCATCGCCGTAAAGGTCATTGCAAATGTACTGGTTAATCGGAATTCTTAATTTCGGCGACGATACCTACCCATGTAGCTGGCGAATATCTGAACATGCTTCGAATCTTAGTAAAACATGTAATTAATTTGTATCAATCAAAAGACGCTGTCACAGGTGTTCCATCTTAATGATTAATACGTGATTCAATTTGTGTTTGGTATTATTGAATGCTAACACTGGAACACAATCTTAGAAAACCTGATTTCAAATGTTAGAATGAAGATATGATTCTGCATCGTTCATAATTTAGTGTTAAATAACCTTTGATCCTTACGGATGCTAATAACTTTCTGAAACGGGGTGATTTCAAAGGGCGATCTCGCGTTTGAACTGATGATTTCTAAAGTTATTCCCAGATATATCTTTAATATTATGGATAACCAATCGTTCGCAAAAAAGGGTTCTATCATAAAAAAAACTGGAAATGCAAACACTTCGAACAGCTCCAGCATAAATCACAGTGGCGGCTCGTGGGAGTTAAGTATGGTGGGGCTATTGGTACGAATTTTTCTATCACCAATATAAGTTCGTATGTGAATTTCCACTCCACACAAGAGGTACCACATGTGGAGTGTTAAGCGATTTTAAGTGACCGGTTACCCCAAAAGTAGATTCGCTGGCAGTCAAAGTTTTGAATAACATTTAAAGCTTCAATAAAAGTTTAGTGCACTCTGAATAAAAAAAACTGTTTAAAAACATTTGAATTTTTCCAACGAAACTACTTTTAGGCCTATCGCACTTTTCAAATTAAATAATTTCTCTACTAAAATAAATATAACAAAAACATCATTAACAATCGAAAAACCTAGTAATAAATAAATTCAACAATAACAAGAGCAAAAACCATCAATAAATAAATTCAGCAAAAACAGTTTTACATTGTATATAGTTTTTCAACATCAAGCAAAAGCAATTTCTTTTTTCTAGACGTTTTATTTGTGTAAATATTCAGCACGTCGATTTTTTTGTTGTATTTCTTTAATGAATTTATTACAAACAGAGAGTACTACTACAAGCGAATTGAGACGACTTTGGTCCATGGTGCTCGATTTGTAACTTTTGATATTTTTTAGGGTATTGAAGCATCTTTCCGACTCTGAAGTAGTAACCGGCGTTGTTAAAACTATTTCTATTAACTTACTTGTTTCTTTGAAAGACGAACAAAGGTTTTTATCTTTCAAAAAACTGTAAAGCTGAACAATGGAAGATATATTTTGAAACATTTCGTTCGAATAGCGTAATATTAATATTTATTAAATTTTCAACCGAATTCATATTTTGAAAATACCGAAAAAATTTTTACTAAAATTGAAATTCAAACTTCTAGCAAGTTTTAACACATGCAAGGAAAATCTTGTTAAATATTTATTTAATCAAAATCATAAATACCATAACCTGAAGAACCCTTTTCTGAAACAAACTCTAAGCACTACAAAACTTTAAAAAATACCAAACACTACGAAGGCGCACTAAGTACTAATACCATGTACTACACTGATGAGACTACTTTTGCATTAACAGTCATCACCTTCACCCCCTTCGGCCCGTCGTAAAAAAATGTTGCTCATGCCTGCTCAAAAATATTATCCAGACCATGCCAAGACTAAACGTTGTCGAAGCACTGAACGGGCTGCATATGATTAGCCCGTCCACAATGTATACACATGTATTTCAAACACGCGCACTCCCGCCTCTTCAGCATAGAATTCACGCAGCCATTCAAATCGAAATACTCTTTTTCGGGGCAAAATTCAATTTCCTCGCAATAAAGGTGGAAAATTGTGAAAGAGAAAATAAGTTTGAATTTTACTCGATGCAGGCACAACGAAGCGAGTCGAAGAGAAAAACAAATTGTCTACAGTGCGTGGCTAGAAGACAATGTGAAAATAAACTACAGCATGGGCGAAAAAAATGCTACATTATATTTTGAAATGAAATGAAATGAAATTATGAAAACTATATTGAAATCTATAATGATATTTTATTACATTTGCACTAATATAGGCTCATCAATAAGTTGTGGGGCTGAGCCCCACTAGCACCAAAGGTAGAGCCGCCACTGATAAATCAATTCAGGTGACCGATAAGGTAAAAATTACAAATAAACAGATCGAAATTATACTGAACTATCAACTTGCAATCTCCTCAAAACCCAAGTTAATAAGATAGAGAGGGAAAAAATGTAACGAAAACCTTTTTAAAGTCATGAATTAAGCAAACCTGATAAAAATATTTAAGGATCAGGAGATACAGCTTCAATAAATGCACTTCAGATGAAGGATTAGTAGACAAAATGCCGTCTTCATGCTTGATTAGCGATGAAGAATCTGTGTATTCCACCGTATTACTCTAAGACGTTTTGAAATCTGCACAGCTGTTGAAAAATCACATGAGTTTAGGAAATATGGTGAGATTCCATGCAGTTTGTATTTGAAAAATTGAATTTCCCAAAG
Organism: Oxycera nigricornis; assembly: GCA_963942545.1. Classification (NCBI taxonomy): domain Eukaryota; kingdom Metazoa; phylum Arthropoda; class Insecta; order Diptera; family Stratiomyidae; genus Oxycera; species Oxycera nigricornis. The sequence continues at coordinate 41,194,685 of OZ012663.1, forward strand.
TGCTCATAAATTGTCGAGCCTACCATGAAAATTGCTTAATAAAAAACTAATCTCTAGAGTAAAAAGGTACTCAAGACGGGTAATATTCTGGCGTGATCTAGCGACTTGCCCCTACGCAAAAAATGTCTTCAGTCTTCCCCAATTTCCCTTTGATGTAATTCTATATTTGTGTAAACAAATGGGAACGACACATTCTTATACCACACCGAGGTTCTTATCTGTCTTCTGCATCACCACTATTGCTTTATACTATGAAAAGCTGATATATAGAATACAACATCCGCTTCACAGGATAACGTGGCTACTGTGATGAAGAGGTAAAATTGTCTGACTTTAATTCTGCTTGCGTGATTCATCATTGTGAGGATATAAAATTTATACTTCAGACTTGAAGCTTATCTAAATATCAAAAATTTGTTAAATAGTGCACTAAGTCATGATACGAATAGTTTAAAGTACGACGGATCATGCTGATAGCAGCGTCATGCATCTTTTGAAATAACGAGTAGTGTTAAATGATCAGAAACTGTGTGGCATGGAAGGTCATGTATGAGAAGCGAACTTCTTGTAAAAGATACTGAGATTTTCAGCAAAAAGCATTATACAAAGTAACCATAAAAGAACCCTCATCTCCATCAACATATCTTTGAAAAATACTCTCATACTAACTCTATAATGAAAATATTGACAAGATCCAAAGTTTTGAACTTCTTTGAGGAAAAAATACTAATGCCGTAAGCGCCTTCATTGGTTACAAACTTACAAGATTGATGACCTAAAGTTCACAATTCTAGGATGTTTGGATAAATACTCGATAATTTTATTTTCACCGCAACGATAAATCAACCTTGAGGTGAAAAAAGTTAATGGCTTTCGAGAAAATAGAAACAAATAATTTTCCAAGAAAAATAAATTTCCTCACATTTTCTCCAGCACTTCACCAAAAAAGCTGAATCGTTTTTACGACCAGTAAACATAATTTCCATTATTTCGGAAAACAACAATGGCTTGCTTCACAATCTAATTGTTTCAAATAAAGAACAATTCGAAACATTAGAACAAGCATAAAGAAACATTGGAAATCAATGGTAGCTAAATTTATCTCTGATGGTTCCTTATTTTTCATAGAGGCTTCACTACTTAAATTAATAATTTAACCCATTCGCTTGAGTAGAAATCATATCATAGAGAAGATTTTATAACAACTGATAAGGACATAGAACGGCATCGGCCGGTTCAATGACACCCTATTCAAGATTTCTAGGGCAGCCTTCTCTGTTTTTCAATTCATGTAAATGTGAAAAAAGAATAGAAAAACATGAAGACTATGTGAAACAAGCCGTGAAGTGCGACCCTTGAGGTCTACACGGTCAACTTCCCAGTAATATCTACATAAACATTAAAAATATTAAACACAATAATAATTTTGAACATAATACTACTTTAAGTAATAAAAATGAGAGGTATTCATAGCAGTAACAGGAATGAATTAATATGAATCATATCGTCTACGGGAGGGTCCATTGATTACGTAAGGTTTTTGGTCGATGAAGACAGATTGAATATTCACGCGGATCAATCGGTGGAGGCCTTTTTGGTCTTGAAAATTTTTGCATATGCAGTCAAAAATAGGTTCAATTGCATGTGAAAAGTAAAATGTATTACAAATGATGATGGTTATTGAAATCTTACGATTACTAAAAAATGAATCTACTAAAAACTACAATTTTTTATTCGATGAAAGCTTTTCAAAGCATATGTAGTGTATTCCCAGTTCCAAACCCGGTGCTAGCCAATACACAACTATGTCCCAAACGACCAATACACAGCTATGTCCCAAAACGAGCTTTTTGTGACAGCATACTCAAATATTTATGTCCTACAAAATTTTAGTAAGCTCTCTAATAATCATATTCTCGAACCCGCGTACCGTGAGAAACTCTTTAGTAGAGCATTGAGCTCAAAGTAAGCAAATGTGCAATTAGGACATTGCAAGCAAGCAAAATTCCGTGGGAACGATTGGTTTTGGTAAGTAGATTTAAAACTAGAGTAAGAATTTTATAGAATAAGCAAATCGATTGTACAGCAAAAGTTTTTGTAAATAAAAGGAAGGAACGAGTCTAGCAGAAGGCAGAATCGTTCCATAGCCAGACAAAGTTGCTTGTTTCATTTAGCAACCTTTGCCTTAAAATCGGCAAAGTGTTTGGAAGGAAGATTCAAGTAAAATCTGCCTTTGAAAGTTCGGCAGATTAAAAGTTGCCTCAAGCTTCGGCAACAGTTTTTAATTAGAAATATCGGCTGCCTGTTCTATTGAACTGCGCCAAACATGTGGCAATCTACGGAATGCCGGTAGGTCCATCTCACGTACTTATTATCACCCTATCTAAGTATAGCTTCTTACTAGAGAAAAGAAGTTCATATCATTAAAGGAATACAGAAGAAGACGCTCTTCACCTGGCCAGCACGATGAGACAACGGTAGTCTCATCGCATCCACCTTCATTACAATCAGTAGCATCTTTACATACATTACATGGCGATCCTGCGACCCACGATCCTGCGACCCACGATCCTGCACGTTCCGGACTACTAGAAGACGAAGAAGAAGGTGAAATACGCGAGATTACCTCAGACGGAGAATTCCATCGTGCATTCGAGAGATGCCTAATACGAGCAAAATCCAGCGAATCAGCAAAACCCACACGAAAAAAATACGTGCCTATACCGGTAGCCCAGGCGCCTAAATATGAGCCAACACCGCTACCCGGACCCCGTCCTAGACACATTGAGCAGTTTATAAAAAAGCCAACAGCAGCAATCCCGAAAATTGTAAAGTTAAAGCGAAGACGACGAGGAGGAAAAGCATTTAATGAACGACGCGAAAAAGCGATATTACATCGCCTAATACATATATCGGCAGGAGAACAAAAAATTAATTTTTCAAACAAATTAAATAGTCTTAAACGTAAATGATTTAAATATATATAAAAACAAAATTAAATAGTAAAGATAAATTATAAGTAAAATGGGAAATAATTGTACTACTAATTCTAACATTTTAATGGAATATAAACAAACCATAAGTACCACGGTCGTATTTTCTATAATCTTGATATTTTTATATATATATAATAGTAAACAAAAGAGGTATGCTCGAAAAGTCGTAGACAGAAATCTTGTTTTAGGAAGAAACAATGTTTAATAAATTTTCCAAATGTCTATAAACAGACTACAAGAGTTACTTATTGACTTGCAGAACACACTTTCAAATTTAAGAAAAACCAAGACCTACACGGTCAAAACTCTTAAAGAAAAATTAGAAAAGGTAATTGAAATAGAAGCCGAATATCTCAATCTTTTTAGAACACTAAAAGAAGGTGAAGCTATAGAGTTAAAAACGGCACTTTCATCCACAAGCAAGTCAATAATTTCTAATTTAGTAACACGGTTGAACGCCGAAAACATTCAAGTAGAAACAAAAGAAGAAGTTACATACACCGAAATGGCAGAATTTAACATTGAAACAGCTATTAAAACCATACCAAGTTTTGACGGTAAATTCTCTGAGCTTGAGACATTTTTAATAGTAGTAAAACTCATTGGCAAAAAACTAACGCAAGAAGGAAAAACCGAATTGCTAGATTTTATCTTACATGTGAAACTTAGCCCTAATGTAAGAACATCATTAAACACATCAAATGTAACAGATTTAGAAAATTTTGAAAACGAACTAAGACTAAAATATAAAAACCCAAGAACAGTCCCTCAAATCCACACACAATTATCAACCATTACACAAAAACGGGTACCTATTTCCACATATAAAGACAAAATACTAAATTTGGTTAATGAGCTAAACCAACTACAAATAAATGAACTAGGTCCAAACCCAATACAGGCCGCAAAACAAGCAATACACAGCGTTAATGATACATACGCTTTAACAGTATTCAAAAACGGTCTGAACGACCAGATTAGGGAAACGATATTCGCAGCAAGACCTAAAAATCTGAGTGAAGCAATCTCTCTAGCCATAGAAGTAGAAAGCACGGAAACTCAACAAAACAATATACTCTACATTAATAGAAATAACAGAAATTTCAACAACAGATACCCAAACAATAATAATAATAGAACTAGATATGCTTCTCAAAACTTTCAACGACGACCACGCGATAGTATTCAGAATAATAATAATTTTTTTAGTCGAAATTTTAATAATGGTAGACCACCCAATAACCGAAATTTCAACAGCAGAAATTTCAACGGTGCTAGAAACTCGCACACAGATAGAAATTTCAACAATAACAGAAATGGAAACAATATAAACAACAATAGTAGAAATTTCTACAATAATAGAGATAGTAATAGGAGAATCCGTATAATATCAGATCAGGGAAACTTGACAACCGCCCGAGAGGAACTAGGCAACCTCCCGGACGAAGAATAGAGAGCTTGGCCAAAAATATTGTAAAACCTAAATCTAATATAACTAACAGTATATTTAGAATAACGGGGATTAGCACTAATTATGTAAAAATATATAACAATAATGAAAAAAGATACATGAAATTACTAGTAGACACAGGTGCAGATATCTCGATACTCAAGAATAATAGTTTATTTTGTAAAAATATCGATCTACAACCCGAAAATAAATGCAAACTTACGGGCATAACAGACAAGACAACAATGTCTCTAGGAACTACCAAGCAACAATTTATCATCGAAAACGAGATGATAACCAACATTTTCCACATAGTAGATGAGGACTTTCCAATTGAAACTGATGGTATATTAGGAAGAGATATACTCAGTGAATATATGTGCAAAATAGATTTCGAGTCATATACTATTACCTTTTGCATCTTTGACAAAGACATTACAATACCTATGTACACCAGAAAAATCAACATGGCACAGATTGTCATCCCGGCGAGAACTGAAGCCATGATTCCAATAGAAATTAACAGATCCGAAGACAGCGTCATTTTTAACAAGGAAATCCTAAACGGAGTATTCTTAGGGAACTGCATTATCCCAGCAAGAGGTGTATGCCACGTTAAAGTGTTAAACACTAGTGAACACAATATAACACTCAAAAACTTCGAGTTAGAAATAGAACCTTTGAAAAACTATCACATTTTGAAAACTAAACAAACATTCGACAACAAACGTTTGAACCGATTACTGGACGTCATAAACACAAATAGCTTAGATGAACAAGCAAACACGAGCTTGCTAGATATTATTAAACAATATCAAGATGTTTTTCACCTTGAAGGGGAACAACTAAGTAAGAATAACTTTTACAAGCAAAGACTCAATACCACTGACGATGCACCAGTATATATAAAAAATTATCGGTTACCTCACACTCAGAACGAGGAAATACAAAAACAAGTCCAAGAATTGGAGGATAACGACATTGTTGAACCTTCGATAAGCCCATACAACTCACCACTGCTAGTTGTACCAAAGAAAAGTTCTGACGATACAAAGAAATGGAGACTTGTTGTTGACTTCAGAAAGTTAAACGACAAGTTAGTCAATGACAAATTCCCATTGACAAGGTTGGAAGATGTGCTCGACAAACTAGGTAGAGCAAAATACTTCTCCACCTTAGATATGACGAGTTCTTTCCACCAAATTGAACTAGAGAAAGACTCCAGACCTTTGGCAGCATTTTCCACTAGCAACGGACACTATCAGTTTAAAAGGCTACCCTTTGGACTTAAAATATCCTCAAACAGTTTTCAAAGAATGCTTACCATTGCACTAACTGGTTTAAGTCATTCAGCATTTTTATATGTCGATGACATTATGGTCTTTGGATGCAGCATCAAACACCATAACGAGAATTTATCTAAAGTGTTACAAAGACTACGCAGATATAACCTCAAACTGAATGCGAATAAATGCAAATTTTTAAAATCGGAAGTAGTCTATTTAGGACACCTAATTACAGCAGACGGTATACGAACAGACCCTGCTAAACACGAAGTAATAAAGAATTATCCAATTCCTAAAAACACGGATGACGTCAGGAGATTCGTAGCTTTTTGTAACTATTACCGACGCTTCATCCCAAATTTTGCAGAAACGGCAAAGAGTTTGAACTCTTTATTGAAGAAAAAATCACCGTTTATTTGGGAGGAAGAACAGCAAAGAGCATACGATCTACTAAAACAAAAATTGATGTCACCACCGATACTACAGTATCCAGATTTTGAAAAACCTTTCATTTTAACCACTGACGCATCAAATTTTGCACTAGGTGCGATTCTGTCACAAGGAGAGATCGGTTCTGATTTACCAATCTCATACGCGAGTAAATCATTGAACAAACATGAACTGAACAAACCAATCATTGAAAAGGAACTTTTGGCGATACACTGGGGAATAAACTTTTTCAGACCATATTTGTATGGACGAAAGTTTACAGTAGTATCAGACCATAGACCTTTAGTATCGTTGTTCACACACAAAAACCCATCCTCGAAGTTAACAAGAATCAGATTAGATTTATCGGACTATGATTTTGAAATTGTGTATAAAAAGGGTAATATCAACACAAATGCCGATGCATTATCAAGGATACAAATAGACTCAGAAATACTAAAATCAATGATACCCCCAACCAATGACGAAAGTATCAGCAAGAAACTTATGGCGATAACAAGAAGCAAGGCGATAAAACAACAATGTAATAAAACAAGCACAAAAATCGATAACGAAAGCGACAAAAGAAAACGGGAGATTGATCACCTCTATGCGTTCGATTGTACTTCACTATCCGATATAACAGGGGCATTAAAAGTAAAATTTAATATGTTGCGCAACGATAAAGAAAGTATAATAATCTCAAAGGAGAAAGATTATTTAATGGTCCACTTTAGCGATAAAGCTCACGAGAAATACGTTTCCGCCAGCGACAAGCAAAGTGTGAAATCTCGCAATAACTGTAACGATAATTCAAACACGAAACTAGTTTCTGTAGTGAAGAAGTTACTGAATTATGCGCAGAATTATAATATAAACGAGCTAGCTCTATCTATGGAAGATATAATATTCAGGTACGTACCCAAAGAAGAATTTAAGAAAATATTCAATACGTTGCAACGAAAAATGGATATCCAGTTAAAAATTATGATATATAAACCCCCCAAAAGAATTAATGACATCGCTGAACAAAATGAACTTATAAAAGAATTCCACGAATCGCCGCACGGAGGACATACAGGAATCCGTAAAACACTTTTAAAATTGAAACAAAGATACTGTTGGAGGGACATGAATAGAATGATAAAACACTACATTAACCAATGTGAAAAATGCAAATATAACAAAATCACAAGGCACACAAAGGAAAGAATGATAAAAACCGATACACCCTCTACTAGTTTTGAAATAGTAAGCGCTGACATCGTAGGTCCATTAAGACTTTCAAACAATTTTCGATATATATTAACTATACAATGCGAATTAACGAAATATATCACGGCTATACCCTTAGAAAGTAAGGAAGCTAAGACAGTAGCAAAGGCCTTAGTAAACAATTTTATACTACAATACGGTCATTTCAAAATTTTAAAAACCGATTTAGGGACAGAATTTACTAATAATCTCCTAAAGAACATTTGCGAACTGTTACATATAAAACAAATCTTTTCAACTCCTTATCACCACGAGACGTTAGGTGTTGTAGAAAGAAACCACCGTGTCCTCAATGAATATCTGTTAGCATTCGTTGATGACAATAACTGGGACGAATGGATACCATATTATACATTCTCGTATAATACAACCCCACACGTGGACACTAACTACACACCATACGAACTAGTTTTCGGAAAACTTTCTTATTTGCCAAACGACACTTTAGAAAACACAGATAGAATCTATGATATTGAAAATTACGCGAATGAGTTGAAGCTAAGATTAAAAATATCGGCATCAAAAGCCAGAGAATTAATAGAGAAAGCAAAATTAGCTAGGAGCAATAGAACAGCATATACAAAACCTCTTCATTTAAACATTGGTGATCTAGTACTGATAACAGTAGAAAACAGAAAGAAAAACCAGAAACCGTATAAAGGCCCATATAAAGTAATAAACACAAACAATGTAAATACACTACTAGAGATAGAAGACAAATGTAAATGGATACATAATAATAGACTTAAATTATATAAAACATTCAATCAATCATTGTAAAATTATTGTACACTTTATACTTAATACAAACTTATATCTCATCATCAGATAAGCATAATTGTAAAACAAAATACCACAACCAATCAGTCGTATTTGCAAACAAATACTCTTCTAAAGGAAAGGGGTGTAGTGTATTCCCAGTTCCAAACCCGGTGCTAGCCAATACACAACTATGTCCCAAACGACCAATACACAGCTATGTCCCAAAACGAGCTTTTTGTGACAGCATACTCAAATATTTATGTCCTACAAAATTTTAGTAAGCTCTCTAATAATCATATTCTCGAACCCGCGTACCGTGAGAAACTCTTTAGTAGAGCATTGAGCTCAAAGTAAGCAAATGTGCAATTAGGACATTGCAAGCAAGCAAAATTCCGTGGGAACGATTGGTTTTGGTAAGTAGATTTAAAACTAGAGTAAGAATTTTATAGAATAAGCAAATCGATTGTACAGCAAAAGTTTTTGTAAATAAAAGGAAGGAACGAGTCTAGCAGAAGGCAGAATCGTTCCATAGCCAGACAAAGTTGCTTGTTTCATTTAGCAACCTTTGCCTTAAAATCGGCAAAGTGTTTGGAAGGAAGATTCAAGTAAAATCTGCCTTTGAAAGTTCGGCAGATTAAAAGTTGCCTCAAGCTTCGGCAACAGTTTTTAATTAGAAATATCGGCTGCCTGTTCTATTGAACTGCGCCAAACATGTGGCAATCTACGGAATGCCGGTAGGTCCATCTCACGTACTTATTATCACCCTATCTAAGTATAGCTTCTTACTAGAGAAAAGAAGTTCATATCATTAAAGGAATACAGAAGAAGACGCTCTTCACCTGGCCAGCACGATGAGACAACGGTAGTCTCATCGCATCCACCTTCATTACAATCAGTAGCATCTTTACATACATTACACATATGATCTTGCAAAGTATTGACTACAAAACATTTTGCCATTCAGAGTGTTGATTCCCGCAAATGCAAATTTGATTGAAATTTTGTTGGTTTTCAAAATTTAAGTATTTTTTTTAATTAAAAGACTATAAAAACTATTAAAAATCTGCTCAAATTATGCAAATATTTCAAAACTTTGATTGAATTTACAACAATTTTTTTAGAATAAAAGATATAAAGTAATATCATTCGTATGAACCCTCTTTACATGGTAACTTTGAATGATTTTTTATTTTTAATTTAGTTTTTTTCATAATCATGGAAGAAAATTTTGCTTGTTTCTCTTCAAAAACTGATAAGAATGTATAAATTTTATAAACTGGTATCACTGTGCTGTGCAAATCAGGTTAAAAAAATATTTTTTATGAAAAAACCATAACTTTTCGCATTTTCTTCTATTAAATTCAAAAAACGGCTGAAACAAATTTTAATAATGTTAAAAACTTCACAAAGATGTTAATACACGTCAACTGACACCATAATGATGCAAATATTATATCTGGTTCGTGAGATATAGTGAATGGTAAAAATGACACTGAAAATCATAATGACTTTTAATGATTTTTTATTTTTTATTTAATTTTTTACGTAATCATGTGAAAAAAATTTGATGATGATTTTACAAAAATACTTTGGAGTATATAAATTTTACAAACATTGATTACTATATCTCGCAAATCAGGTTAAAAATTTATTGTTTTTGAATAAAACAACAAATTTTTGCAACTTTTTTTAAAAAATTAGAAAACAGCTCGAAGAATTTTTTCAAAATCTTGATAAAATTACATAATTGTCAATTGGCGTCGATTGACACCTTGTTCAAGGAAATCGTACGTTGGGTTCGCGAGATATAACGCATGACAGAAATGACCTCGAAGATCATGATGACTGATAATGATTTTTTTTATTTTTTATTTGATTTTTTTGTGATCATGACAAAAAAAATGATGGCATTTTTAGACAAACTGTTTGGAGTATATAAATTATATAAACCTTGATTACTTGGACTTGAAAATAAGGTTTAAAATTTATTGTTTTTGAAAAAAAAAAATTTTTGCACTTTTTTTAAAAAATTAGAAAACGGCTCCAAGAAATTTTTCAAAAACTTGATAGAATTACATAATTGTCAATACGTGTCGATTGACACCTTGCTCAAGGAAAGCGTACGTTGGGTTCGCGAGATATAACGCATGACAGAAATGGTCTTCAAACGGGCAAAACAGCAAACCCCCCCGACCGAAGTTTTCCAAAAACTAATAAGCTCTTCAAATTGCAAAGACGCTTCGATTGACACCTTAACAAAGTCGATAAGACTTTGTTTACGTGAGTTATGCTCGTAGAAAAAAGTGTCCACGAACGTACAGACGTACGTACGTATGTACACACACACACTTACATCTCTCTTTCTAAAAACACTTTATATATACTCTATAGACCTCAAAACGTAAAGAAAACTTGAAAATTTCAATTTCGATTTTTGAGGCGATTACAAGAACTTCCCATATACTGGGAAGTTAATAATAATCAATTTTTGGAATTTTACTCTCTTAACAGCAAACTTGCCTCTGAAGTCATTGAAGTTTCTGCAATTCTATTCTCGATTGACTATGTTGTTGGATTTGAATGATCACCGAGTGCAGATTTACTTTAGAAACACGTCTCTTTCCACTATTGAAAGCCGTACTCAATACAATCTATACATTTGGATACAGTTCAGTGTTGCCGAAAAAATGAGATATTTCGTGAGAAAAGTACCTCAAAAATAACTGTACAAAATTTTATATCGATATCTAAACTGGTTTTCATGCTATAACACTCGTAGCCCCCTCCATCCTAATATACTTTTTGGGGCGCAAGCGGCCTTCAAGTGCCCGAACATATGCCGCTTTGTAATTATTCGACAATTATACTCTCTAGTACAATACATACAAGTCAATTACATAGTGTAAGTTAGTGCATATTCGAATTTCACAGCGTAAACATAAAAAATTATGATTGAAAATGCTTTCAAGTTGAAAAAGACGAAATAATTCATAAACCAAAAAAACTTTAATCGCGTTTTTCTCAAAACATACTTTTCGTGTGTGCGTCGTAGATTTGTGAAAAAACTACTCATCCGATTTATTTGAAATCTTAAACACATACTTATTAACTATTTAACTACTACATGAGTCTAAGGTTAGAGCAAAAAAAAATTGACGATTCTAGAACTCAAAAATCGTTACACGTATATTCAAACGTGCACCAAATCGCGAAAAACTAACACGAAAATATAAATGCAATATCAGTGGCGGCTCTACCTTTGGGGCTAGTGGGGCTCAGCCTCACCACTTATTGATGAGATATTAGTGCAATTTTAATGGAATATCATTATAGATTTCAATATAGTTTTCATAATTTCATTTCATTTCAAAATATAATGTAGCATTTTTTTCGCCCATGCTGTAGTTTACTTTCACACAGTAGATCCGCAAGAATTCCTAAACTTTACAAAAAAAATTCCAGCAAATAATCTTGAAGTAATAGTAGAAAATTTTGCATTTTTTGATGCTGATATTCTAAAAAATGAGCTAACAGTCATATATTCGAACGAAATGTTTCAAAATATATCTTCCATTGTTCAGCTTTACAGTTTTTTTTAAAGATAATAACCTTTGCTCGTCTTTCCAAGAAACAAGTAAGTTAATAGAAATAGTTTTAACAACGCCGGTTACTACTGCAGAGTCGGAAAGATGCTTCAATACCCTAAAAAATATCAAAAGTTACAAATCGAGCACCATGGACCAAAGTCGTCTCAATTCGCTTGCAGTACTCTCTGTTTGTAATAAATTCAATAAAGAAATACCCAAAATGAATGAAAGGGTGGTTTGACTTGTTTGCTCAACAAAAAAATCGACGTGCTGAATATTTATACAAATAAAACGTCTAGATAAAAAAAAATTGCTTTTGTTGTTGATGTTGATTGAAGAACTATATACAATGTAAAACTGTTTTTGCTGAATTTATTTATTGATGGTTTTTGCTCTTGTTATTGTTTTTTTTTTTGTTGAATTTATTTTTTACTAGTTTTTTGATTGTTATTGTTGTTTTTGTTGCATTTATTTTAGTAGAGAAATTATTTATTTTGAAAAGTGCGATAGGCCTGAAAGTTGTTTCGTTGAAAGAATTCAAATGTTTTTAAACAATTTTTTTTATCAGAGTGCACTGAACTTTTATTAAAGCTTTAAATGTTATTCAAACCACGATAATAGGAATATATCTTTGATTGCCAGCGAATCTACTTTTGGCGAAACCGATCACTTAAAATCGGTGAACGCTCCACATGTGGTGGAGTGGAAACTGACATAAGAACTTATATTGGTGATAGAAAAATTCGTACCAGTAGCCCCACCATACTTAACTCCCACGAGCCGCCGCTGTGCAATATACTTAAGTGTGTTTATATGAAGGAATCCCGCTTGTGACCATCGTGCCATATTTTAGTTAGGCAAGTGTTATTCGTTTAAGGGGTTAAATAGGTCTTGAAGGAAAAAAACTTTTTCAAAAAATTGTATCTTATGAACAAAAATTCTATTTTATTTAAAATTTACACACATAAAAGTTAAGCATTTCAAGTAGTTGTTAAAAAAATTCAACTAAACACATTGAAAATTGTCAATTTTCCTGCAGTTTTCCTCGTCCAACCTTTTTTTGGCGGTAGGCAGAATATTTCGGTGCAGGTTCATCTCAAATCAAAAATTCAAAAAAAAATCTTATAGTTTATGCCCTTGGCTCGTGCTTGAACGAACGAATTAGAAAAACAACGAAATTTAAAGTTTTGAAATGAGTTTGAATGAATTGAATACTATTTCTTATATCCTCGCGAGCTGTTTATTGGTGTTGAAAAGGCATCTGTTGCGACTACTCCTTTGTCCTTTGAAACGCAATAATTCCCGTTGTTTGTCGAGAGTTCTCTGTTTATGGAGCCTTTATCTGATTTCCCGCATTTGTAACATCTCTTATTTTTGTTTTGTAACGGGCACAACGCTGTGTGGTAGCTCTAAACTTTTTATGGTAACATATTTTCAATTTTCATACCATTTTTCCTTCCCACGTCCCACAAGGCATTTGCACCCATAGCTTTTGAAATAATGAAGTTGTAAGGCCAGCCAAATTTTACACCACCATCATATCGCAACAAAAATGCTAATCAAATCTATGATCAACAATTCAAAATAAATGTTAATTTTTTACTAGAAAAAAGTTGTATTTTCATTCAAAAAATGTTCATTCAGCAGTCACTGCATGAAACTAAACTATTCCTTTTGGCTGACTATAGCAAAACTTAAATATTTTTGAAGGACATGGCTGAACTCTTTATTGAATTTTCCAATAAAGTCAGACTTATTGAAGCCAAGGTATCTGACAATCAACGAGAGTCGAAGAAAAATCAATTAACCAAAAAAATTGTGGCCATAATATATTCTGCATAAAAAGGGATTTTAATCTTAATTGGCTATTAATCACTTTTGCCCGCAGTGGGCGAACGTAAGCAAGCGTAGAATCTTTGCAAATTTATCATCATCGGCACCTATGTATATACATTTTCTTAGTTTCTTTTTGATATCGACTACAACTGAAATGAACTGTAAACCCGTTTCTGAATTTCGCCCATACGTACAGTGAATCAAAAAAGTTAATGGTTATCCAAGTTTTTTAAACTTATTTCTGTATAAATATAAATGGTTGCAGTTTAATGATTCTTTTCGTACATTTTATTAATAAAAGTATGCAAATGTCTGTTGATTTTATTATCAAACCTTCTTTGTTTGTTTAAAACTTAATTATTTGAAACCAAATAGCCAATTAATTATGATTCTAAAGCATCCTGTAAAGTCGTGAACGACACGGGAGTACCTCAATGGTTTTCTGAAGCCAAACCGTATCATCCGCGTGTTTGATTATCTGAGGTTTGCCCAGTCCTACTGTATGTCCGATTCTTGGATACTTATGCTTATTTAGACCTCCATTGACCTGAATAACTGCCTGTATGCGTCAACGCATCTTCGAACTATGTTGGATGCCTCCTCAGATGTTATATTTACCCATTCTACGCATCCTTAAGTGAATTCGACGCAAGTGCTGAATAGTTTCAGATTCATATCTGGCAACTGCTCCACAGTTTCCAATTGCTTGCAATGGTAGATTAACCATTCCTTTTAAAGAATAATCGATTATTTCGGGTCGTTATCATGTTGGAACGAAAATGGTTTCCTATTCAACCCCAACTGTTCAACACTGGAAGCCAAATTTTCCTGTAAAATATTTATATTTAAGTGTTTTACCAATTTATCATCAAAAAAGTCATATCCCACTCCAGATGCCTCACACTTTATCGCCGCCGTGTTTCCCAGTTTTAACGAAATTATTTTCTTGCAGCTCTTCGTTTGATCGTCCAATTTTTTGTGCATCGTCTAAATCAAATAGGTTAAACTTTGATTCGTCACTAAATTTCACGCTATTTTAAAATGATTCTGGCTTATAAACATGGAATTTGACGAACTCTAATTCACAGCCAAAATGAATGGTTTGCACCGAGGAAGTCTGTTTAAGGTATCTCGTATTGGTTAGGGACCTAAAATTTCTTTAAATCTTTGCTGAATTTCATGACCGAATTCGACAGCTGAACTCTTTGAATTTTGAGTTACTGTACCTACTGCAATGCGCTCCTTTTTTGGCCCGTCAAGATCCACTCGCACGCTCGTATTTTCCAGTACAAATTAAGATAATGATCTAAAATGTTTCGTGTGTATGGTCTCTGCGCTATTCTGCCAATATTATGATAACAATTTTCCCGTACTTAAAGATTCATTATAACCGATTTCCTCATTTTATCACGAAATCGAGATCAAATCTAACTTAAATATTTTAACAATTTAACTGTTGCACAATAATTATGGAGAGAATAAAGAAACAGAGCAAAAAAAGCGAAAGGATTAAGTGTGCCTAAATATTTTTGGGATTTTTTCTGTTATTATTAACATTTTTTTTCCTTTTTTCGAGTTAAGCATTTTTGGTATGTTTTCATGGGAATAAATTGAGGATATTAAGTTCACCAAAAAAGTTGGTCAAAATAGTTATGGCTAGATAATTTAGAACACGTTTTCACGAATCGATTTCTGTGCCCAAATTTTTTTGGTTCACTGTACATATATATCGCGATGCATCACGCATCGTTGATATCTGTTATGTAAACTGTTATGTGGCACAGCAGAATGCATTTCGTCGACCTTGATGACAAAAATATGGTAAATTATGTATGGAAATGCAGCTGGCGATGTGTATTATGCGTGCGGGATACAAAATCATTATATTTTGTTGTTTAACGAAAGTGAAGCCAAAGATGCATTCGAAAGGTTATTTACTTGTCAGTGGGCCATTATAGAGAACTTTAACATTAATGTGCGGTTATTGATTGCTGAAATTAATGTTAAGAAGAATCTTCATCGATTATATACAAATCTACCACTGAGCAAAAAAAATTGTCAATGTTGAATAAGCTATGAGCAAATTCCAATAAAATACGAGTAGATAATAATTATTTAGGTTTTGTAAAACATAGTAACATTGCGTTTTTCGCAAAGTTCCTTCTTCATCTGCATTCACCATCCCGTACGTTGGTAGTTGATCCAACCTAATAGGAAAATGGGGAATGCATGAATTGTGTCAGTGAAGAATTTTGACGACATTTCATCACTTATGCTAAATGTATTTCATCACTTCCCAGTTGTATGACCCGAACGAAGTAATCATAAAACATCTATTCAAGAGTTTACTCGTCTTCGGCCATTCCAACTTGATTAAAAAAAATTGTTTTCAACTTTTAAAAGCTTTACTGGCAGTTAAATGTTCAACCACAATGAGCGACACGTAGTGTGTCACTATCTCATTCGATCCAAGCTGACAAAGAGCTGTGAGCTCACGACACACTAGTGTGTCGGTGCAGAAAGGATTTAATACTTATAATATTACCTAATTTCACTTACTCTAATGATTTGTTTCTGATGTGAAAGCGTAGCGTAATTTTTAAAATTTGGTAAACTTTTCAATAAATTTATGATAAAAATGCAACAAATTTAGTTTTTTCCTTTAAATTTTATTAACTTCCTAGTGGAAAATTATTGTAATGGGGTCTCCTCTGTATCCCCGGAACCATGGCTCCCACAATAAAGTTGTGTATGGTAAACTTGCGTAGAATTAACTTTTTAGCATACGTCCATACATCACTTTCACGTGGCATCAATAATTAAAAAGTTATAGGCCTAAAACGTCATTAAAACATAGGGGGGACAACTTTCGAGCGCAACAAACCCATTGTTTTCACTTTAACTCCAAAACACATAGAGAATAACTTTAAACAAATTTTGTTGCAAGTCGTTTGCGTTATTGATTGTTTTTATCGCTGTACACTGGCGGGAGCTATTGCATCCCAAATGGGGAAAACTCTCGTGAAAAACGCATTTTTAGGCCAAATAATCGGCTTCCGATGGCCAAATCCCCCATTGCAAAAGTCACGGATCGTTTTAGTGGGTAGAAATTTTTTAATTGCAATGAGTAGTATGCCTCTATGTGAGCTTAAATTGAAGTTTCTGGGGTTACAGCTCCAACCCCCTTGGCACCATCTTGAGAACAAAAAAAAGTGGGACGGCCCCATATCTTGAAAAGTATAGCTCCCACAAAAAAGTAAAATATGACAAACTTGTGTAAAATCCAATTTGCAGCAAGTTGCGGATACATCATTTTCACGTGCTGTCAATATTAAAAGAGCTACAAGCCAAAAACGACGTTGTAAAGGGGGGATCATTTTCGCGCGCCACAACTTCTTGGTTTCCCATATTACCGCGAAATTCGTTCGAAAATAACTTTCGCAATGTCGCAAGGTGTCGCAGTGTGTCGCAGTGTGTCGCAAGGTAACGCAAGGTGTCGCAAGGTAACGCAGTGTGTCGCAAGGTAACGCAAGGTGTTGCAGTGTGTCGCAAGGTGTCGCAGTGTGTCGCAAGGTGTCGCAACGTTTCGCAGTGTGTGGCAGTGTGCCGCAGTCTGTCGCAAGGTAACGCAGGGTGTCGCAAGGTGACGCAAAGTGTCGCAAGGTGTCGCAGTGTGTCGCAAGGTGTCGCAAAGTGTCGCAACGTTTTGCAGTGTGTCGCAAGGTGTCGCAGTGTGCCGCAGTGTGTCGCAAGGTAACGCAGTGTGTCGCAAGGTGACGCAGTGTGTCGCAGTGTGTCGCAAGGTGTCGCAACGTTTCGCAGTGTGTGGCAGTGTGCCGCAGTGTGTCGCAAGGTAACGCAGTGTGTCGCAAGGTGACGCAAACTGTCGCAAGATGTCGCAAGGTGACGCAATAATAAATGGTGGATGGAAATAAATAAATAAATGGTGGATGGAAATATAACCTTGCGACCCCTTCCGACACATTGCGACACCTCAAGTCACCTAGCGACAACTTCCGACACCTTGAGACACCTTGCGACACATTGCGACATCTTGCGAAACACTGCGACACCTTGCGATACATTGCGACACCTTAAGTCACCTAGCGACAACTTCCGACACCTTGAGACACCTTGCGACACATTGCGACACCTTGCGAAACACTGCGACACCTTGCGACACATTACGAATCTTTGGGTCACCTAGCGACAACTTGTGACACCTTGCGACACCTGGCGACACTTTGCGACACACTGCGTCACACTTTGCGACACACTGCGACACATTGCGAAACCTTGCAACACCTTTCGTCACCTTGCGACATACTGCGACACCTTGCGTTA